>JADBJO010001287.1:40000-45000 GCA_016801955.1 Conus betulinus
ATAAACATTATCCGTCAATTAAAATCGATCTTGAGACTGTAAAACACCATAGTATTTTGTTCAAATATAATTCAAAGTATTCTGGATATTTCCTTGTGCCGATCATGTGGAAGTTGTCTACAAAGTATGTTAGAAACGTATTTGAAATACCCACTCAATCAGCGACCATTGTCAGCATTCATCAGTTTGTATAGCCTGGGCCATGTTTTTGGACGCCGGGTTTCGATCCACTGATAAAAGTGCCACTGATAAAATTGAGTTACCAAAAGACAAACACACACAACCCGCCATGTGTGTCACAGCAGTATGTGATCCACTCATAACACCAGCTAAAATGTTATTTGCAAGGTATATTTCCATGCAAATTCGACATGATTTCGTTGTGCAGGGTTTAAAAATAGCCTTTTCTACTTTTTCTCTAACCTTTGATATCTATCAGACGACACATGTTCTGCCCAATGGTTTATTCAACTGTTCTGTGAAGCATTACTCCTTGATTCAGCAACACCTGGACTGCAATTTAAAGCGAGAGTGTGAAGATGGACGTGATGAAACAGAACTCTGTCCCTTCAGTAGTCCACACTGTCCCCGGACAGGTGGCATCACGTGGGAAATGCTTCTTCTTGGTCATTTTAACAGAAGCCTATGCCTTTGCTTTCATGATTAACGAATGTCGTAGCAGAGGTGGGATACCTGCCGCAATAAAAACAAAAGCAGAACTGAATGATTCCCTCCATATATTTTCAATAAATACCACTGTTTATCACTACCCTTGCGTCATTTCAGAAGAGTGGATCGTAAACCCTTCATGTACAGCAATGTTCGTACATGGCAAGACAGTACAGTGATCTACAATCTGTTCAGAACATTGCGTCTGTTCTATTATCAAAGAGAACCTGACTTTATGTTAAGCCTTGTGAACGATGGGTTTCGTTTGGCACGGGGAAGGGGCATTCGTTTATCTTCCCGAATTCTGTGTGAAGTTAAACCACGATCACTTGATGTATTGTCTTCGAAATATGTGCTGGCTTGTTTTGTTTCGTCTCAGTCGATCTTTAAAAAACACAAAACAGTTTTTGTCTAGTTGTTCTCATGGTTATGTTACTCACTTATTTTTTGTCTCACAGTCAGGACATCAATTTCGGAAAAAAAAAGCATGTGCACAGCTCTCTGAATTCCTGAACTTAACTAACAAGCAGAGAAGGGAAAACACGTTCATCGTGAGAGAGCACATACATTTACATATGTAATGCTGCAATGTGATGATGACAACACACTAGTCCACACACTCTAGTATGTGATTTCAGACAAGACTGTCCAGACAACAGTGATGAATCGTTTTGTGAACATCCAACATGTGACGGCTTTCTGTGCACGAACTGTCAATGTGTCTCAAGGAACCAGCGCTGCAACGAGTACTCAGACTGTCAGGATGATTCAGATGAAGCTGGCTGCACTGAAGACACCAGCTACCTGGAAGTGCTGACAACAAAAAACGCAGAAGGCAACGATATCACATCGATCTGGATGGTGCTGGCTATTTCAGACAACAGAAGATGAAAAGATGATGAATCGTGTCCTGACACCCACTATGGGTGTACATCTGAATGGCTGTACTGTCTCCCTGTCTACACCCGTTGCAATGGATTTTCGGACTGTGTTTATGGAGAAGATGAACAAGACTGTGATAGATCTACATGTCCTGGTTTCTATCGCTGCCGAAATTCTCCAGCGTGTGTCCATGGAGATCATCTGTGTGATGGCTGGGGTCAGTGCCCACTGCAGGATGATGAGCTGATGTGACAGGGCCTGTCCTGAAGGATGTCTGTGTGTCAAGGTCACTCGTTTATGTGTGATCAGTCTTTCCGTGTAGATCTCTTCCCACAACTTCGTTATCTGGACGGGTCAGGCTCTGGAATGACTGTGACTGAGTCAGTAAAAAAACTTGTATCTCATTCAGCTCATCCTCTCACACTGTTTTATAGTTAACGGTTCAGGTTTGAAATTGAAAAATCTGCAGTTTCTTGATCTTACCAATAACTACATTAGTGTTCTTGACTTGGACATTTTTCTTTACTCTGAAAATTTGAAAGATCTACGAATAGCAATCAACCCTCTAAGGCATTCGATTGGTGATTTTTTCAAAAAGAAAATTCATTATGCACTGAAGAGAGTGGATGTATCAAAAACTAGTTACCATATATTTAACATTCTATATTTACCACAGGTGAAACATTTGAACATATCCTTCTCTGGTATTGAACACTTTCCATCTGCAGGTCTTAAAAATATACCGGAGTTGAATGTATTGGATACAAGAGGAAAACCTTGGATCACTTTCCTTTTGATCTGCTGTCACGATCCAGTCATTTAAACAAAATATTTTCGTCAAATTTCAGGCTTTTTGTTGTGAGCATGTACTCCCTAAACAATCATGTGAAACGAAATGCGTTAGTGGACATGTTTTACTTTATTCCTGCAAAGAACTGATACCAAATACTATGCACATTGTTTTCCTCTGTTGGTGGTTTGCACATTCGCCAGTGTAGGGAATTTGATTTGGTTGACAGCTTTCGTCGTCACGCAAAAAATGTTTGGAAGTAATTTTGAGATGATTCTAGCTAATTTGCTAGTTAGTGGCGTGTGTATGGGAAGCCATGTTACGATTGCTACGGTAGCTAATGAAATGTTTCGCGGAAATTACATTTTTTTTTGAAAAGAAGTGGACTAGCAGTGTGATTTGTAAGGCCAGTGGATTTCTTTTTCTTCTTTTCCACAGAGCTGTCCGTTTTCGTTATCTGGTTCATTACGCTGAATCACGTGATCATTCTTTGTTTGCCCGGTGATTCAAGGAAACGTGGTCCTGTTTCAACACATGTGGGCCCACTTTGTTTGGTAACTTGGGTTGCCGGGATGGTGCTGTCGTTGATTCCTTTTCTTCCAGGACTCTCTCCACTGGGGTCTCCAGGGCCAGTCTGGTCTGTGTCGTCTGGCATTACACGATCGCCATCTGTCTGTCACGGAGTTCAGGTGGTTCACCGTCATTGTCTTCATTAACTTTGTTCTGTACTTCACGATTGCCGCCGCTCACGTTGTTATCAACCACCGAACACCTCAGCACAGAATGATGCTGGACTCTGCCCTCAGGTCGGTGTATTCTTCAGTCCACCTGATGGGCACAGTCACATCCACACACGCCATCTGCTGGTTGTCATTCGGTGTGGTGAGGATGCTGTCTTCCAATGGCGTTCATTTGTTAGACCTTATGCACGACGCCATGATTGTGTTCATGATACCACTCACCTCTGCTCTCAACCCACTTTTGTACCTGTGGAGTGTGCTATGGCAGCAACGGCAGCAGGCCCAAGAAGAGAAAGTATTGGAAATGTTCAAACTGAGGCATGGTCTGTCAATCAAAGCATCAAGTAGCAAACAGATTCGTTTCAACAAGTGTGATAGAGGAATACGAAGATAAATGAACGAAAAATTTTGTGCATTGGAAGTTCAAGGTGGCATGGTGTGTTAACTGACACCAACTAGCAGCAAAACAAAGGCAGTGACCATGACAGAAAGAACACACACACACACACACACACACACACACACACACACACACACACACACACACACACACACGTCTATGCTCTCTCTCTCTCTTAGAGAGGGGGGGGGGCGGGGAGGGGGGGGGGAGAGGCGTACCCCCGCACGCACACACACACACACACACACACATACACACACACACACACACACACCACCACCACCACCATCACCACCACCACAAACGGCAACAAAGCCACAGCAGCTTACAAGAATGTGACATGTATTTCTATATGTGTTATATGTAAAATCACACGAAACAAACTAGAATCTACTCCACAGTAAGGCTGTCGCAAAACGTCATAGTCGGAAAAAAAGTCAACATCTTAAGGAAAAAGTGGGACAGAAAACTTGTCACACAACAGACATTCATTTGTTTTTCTCCAAGAAACGTAGGTCTCAATTACCTGACAAGTCGCATGACACCCAGAAGACTCACATGTGTTGCTGCGAAGTTTGCGGCACATTTGTGAGAAAGCAGAGTCGTGCATGTCCACTCAAAAGCCATGTAGCATCCAAATTGAAGCAGGCATAAAAAGCATCAGCTGGCATTCCCGGACGTGGGGGTGGAAAACAACCTGAGCCCAAAACAAAAAAATTGAGCTATTATAGGTCGAAAAAGCAAGAGGGGCTCAAATCAGAATTAGAATTAAATGGGTCGAGGAAATGTAGGTCAAGGTGAAAGGAATACCCGGTAGTTTTTGTTTCCAATTTACAAAAGGCCAGAAGTGAAATAAATATAATAATACTAACCAGTGATTCAGGAAGATTGACTACAGATTCAGGAGAGGTTGTTACAGATCAGAGAAATGTTTTAAAAGTACAAGTCTCGTTCTTTAAGAAATATATAATCAAGAAGAAGTAGGGGGGAAAAAACCGTGATGGTGGCAACATACGATTTCATGGAAAAGGAGCACCTTCCAAGATTAGCCGTTAATGGAGCTGTACCAGGTGAAGGCATGGTGGTGATGTGGTTGAAATGTGAAGCGCTTTGAAAAATATGAAAAATGGATCTGTCTCTGGCACTGACGGAGTCACGATGGAGTGAAGAAAATGTTTCGTTCGGAAAAAAAAGTGTAAACCACTTATTCACTAATTCTCAAGTATTCAAAGAAGCTTTCCATGTTTTTAAATGGTCTTGTTTTTTTTTTTTTAAACATATGGGGTTAACTTACATAAGGGAAACGATTTAGAAGAAGAGAACTTAAACAACTGGAGACCCATTACGTTAGCTAACCAAGACTATAAAAGTTTTAGACCTAAGATTTGGATGTCTTATCAATACAGTAGTAAGTGAAATCACGTTGGGTATATTAAAGATACAAACGTCGCTACAATTATAAAAATCGATATCTCTTACGCAATTATTTGTCAAAGTACAACTAAGAAAGCTGGCTATC
>JADBJO010001287.1:57500-60000 GCA_016801955.1 Conus betulinus
AGATCCACCATTATCTAAACACAGTGAGAGACAGCTCACTTGAACAGGCCTAGACACTAGGCAGTCAGTGTTTGTCCCCTAAGAAAAGCCTCTCCTCTCTCTCTCTCTCTCTCTCTCTCTCTCTCTCTCTCTATTTTTTGTAAAAAGTGAATTTTGATTTTGGTGCTAATATTTCATTCTGTGTCCTTATTTTTGTTCTCCTTTTTATATCGACCATGTGCACTCGTGTCTGTGTGTGTGTGTGTGTGTGTGTGTGTGTGTGTGTGTGTGTGTGTGTGTGTTTGTGCGTGTGCGTGTGTGTGTGTGTGCGCGCGAATTACACATACATAGTTTTCATAGGATCATATTGTTCTTGTTTAAATGTGTTGTTTTTCTTTGTGCGGTCTACATCCCATCATAAATAATATTTTGTGGGATGTGTATTGCAATGACTAGTACAAGTCATTCTATGCCGTATGAAACGGTTATGAGGATAGTCATTAAGAATGTGCAACATTGTGTGTGTATGTGGTGGTGTGGTGTGTGTGTGGTGTGTGTGTGTGTGTGTGGTGTGTGTGTGTGTCTTTCTACACTGTGTGTGCCCACGCAAAGTGCGCATACGCGTAGGCTTTAATGCTTAATTCGGAGTTGTCAACAGAGCTTTTGTCCTCGAATGCATGGTTTTTTTTGTTGTTGTTGTTGTTGTTGGTTTTGTTTTTTAAACTTCCGCTCAATGTTCATGATGATGATGTATGGAACTCATGTGAAATTGCCTAAATTGTCTTGATAAGTTTTCTGGAATAAACGTTTAAGTAGCCTTTAAAACGGAAATACGAATACTGTCATGATTTGTGTTTAGTGGGGAACGTTTGTGTGGTGTCTGATATCGCTTTACCTGTCTGGGAGTCCTTCTGTCTGCTTGCATATATCTCTCTCTCTCTCTCTCCTCTCTCTCTCTCTCTCTCTCTCTCTCGCTCGCTCGCTCGCTCGCTCGCTCGCACACACACACACACACACACACACACACACACACCACACACACACACACACACACACACACACAGAGTTCATTTTCAATAGGCAAAATCGTGACGTTGAAATCAGGAACGAAAACGATTTAAATCGTGTGTGTGTGTGTGTGTGTGTGTGTGTGTGTGTGTGTGTGTGTGTGTGTGTGCGTGCGTGTGTGAGTGCTTTCGTGTACGTGTGTGTGTGTGCGTGTGCGTGCGTGGTGTGTGTGTGTGTGTGTGTGTGTGTGTGTGTGTGTGTGTGTGTGTGTGTGCGTGCGTGGTTTGTAAGTGCGAGTGTGTGTGTTTTGTGTCGAGTTGTGTTTGCATGTGTATGTGTGTGTGTGTGTTTGTGTGTGTGTGTGTGTGTGTGACTGTGTGTGTGTGTGTGTGTGTGTGTGTGTGTGCGTGCGTGCGTGCGTGCGTGCGTGCGTGCGTGTGTGTGTGTGTGGTGTGTGTGTGGTGTGTGTGTGTGTATGCGCACACCTGCGCACAGAAGGGGGTGGGGGGCGGGGTGGGCAAGCGAATGAAAACGTAATGGGGAAAAGAACACACACACACACACACACACACACACACACACACACAGCACATATACCTCTCCACAACTGCATACAGTTATTGTCTTTAATCTACAGGCTGGATGAATATTAGCTCCTATAATACGAAACTCTGTAAGAAAAAACAAAAGCCAAGGAAGAATGGCATATTCTTCTGTAATAAGACAAAACATAACTAAAAAAAATTGAGTAAGGAAATAAGAGTAATGGTGAAAAGGGAAACAAAGCACCAGAATTTTAGAGATTAAAGGAAAACAAAAAGCAAAGCAAAAACCACTAACAAGGTCCCATTACTCTATCCAGCCTCATCATTCGGGGGCTTTCTTTTCGAAACTGATGACAGGAAGGATCTAGTGCTAGTTATAAATGAAATATGAAAATTTCAAAATTCGTGTACATGACTCTTTTGAAGAAATAATGCCCAGATGAAAAATAACTCCAAGCAACTACCAACTTAAATGAACAGTTTACATGGCACCTACACACTTAGACTGAGTCTGTGTGTCTTTTGAGAGCACTGTAATAGCATGTAACAGCCCATTTGCAATTTTTGCCTGCATTCATGTGACACTGGCTGTTGAAGCACTTGCTAACAACTTTTGACTGACATTTTTAAACACAGCGTGGCCATGATGAGTGCAGACTAGAAAGAGTGTATTCAGCGAGCTGTAACTTAGCTTTTCATTCTAGAAAACAAAATCTAATTCGAAGTACCGCCCCCCCCCTTAAAAAGTCACTTTTGCATGATGATAATCAGTTTTAAACACTGAAAATTCTTGGGATCCCATCCCCCCCCCCCCCCCCCCCCCCCCCCCCCCCCCCCCCCCCCCCCCCCCCCCCCCCCCCGCCATGTAAGAAAAAAGGGTTGGGGAAAAAAGCCTCTTCATCTCTGTGCACAACAGTCTGCTCAGGTTGATATTACAAGTTGTTGGGCATGATTAATGGAAGTGTAGT
>JADBJO010001287.1:67500-70000 GCA_016801955.1 Conus betulinus
CCTTAAAACACACTTTTCTTTCCGCCCAGTATACACACCAACCAGCCTTAAACACACCTTTTCTTTCCGCTCAGTAAAACACACCACCACCAGCCTTAAACTCACCTTTTCTTTCCACCCTGTATACACACCAACGCGCCCTTAACATATCTTTTCTTTTTGCTCAGTATGTTGTGCACGTGGTCAGTGACATCTGTCGGGTAAATTGTTTCCAATAATTTAATGTAAAAATCCCACCGTGAAAAACAGCACTTTATGCCTAAGTGTATGCTTATGCCTGTATAGTATGCTTACGTTCATGCTTGTGTTCGCACGGAGCATGCTTGTATGTGTGAGTGAGTGTGTGTGTGTGTGTGTGGGTGGGTGTGGGTGGGTGTGTGTGTGCGCGCGCGCGTACGTGCGTGCGTACGTTCGTGTGTGTGTGTGTGTGTGTGTGTGTGTGTGTGTGTGTGTGTGTGTGTACCTCTGATGATCACCTCTGTGTACGTCATAGCGGGAATTCCCGAAATGAACTCTCTTTACATGATAACGTTGGCCATCGTCACGCCGGGTATTTCAAAATGCACCCTCATGTGCGTGCGTTCAGTTTGCGCTGTCGACATTTGTGACGTTTTTATGGTGCGTGTGCGCGCACACAAACGCAGGAACGTCTGAATGCCCACGTGCACACTTCTGTGTGTGTGTGTGTGTGTGTGTGTGTGTTTGGTGTGTGGGGGTGTGGGGGTGGGGGGGGGGGGGGGGGGGGGGGGGGGGGGGGGGGGGAGGGGGTCGGATGGTTCTTTCTTTGTTGCGGTTTGTTTGCTCTCTCTCTCTCTCTCTCTCTCTCTCTCACGGTTCTGCTGGAATGACTTGATTTATGATCTATATGACATCCCCGACCTCCCCCAAGCCGTGGGTGACTGGGCTATCATTATGCCCCCCCCCCCCCCCTCCCCCATTTGTGCTTATTTTCATTTTCTCCCTCTGGTGCTTCAAAATCGATTGTCTTGCATCTCCTTGGAATTTTTTTTTATTGTCAGATTGTTCTAATGCTCTTTCCCGCACCCACTCCCGCCCTCTTTGTCCCTCTCTCCCTTTCGCTTTCTCTATCGCCCTTCCCTGCACTCCTCTCTCCATTTTACCTTTTGTTTTGTATCGTTTTGTAGTTCTAGTCACTTTTTGCATGCTTCTTTGTTGCCTTATCTTGTTTTGCATTGTTGATCCTACTCAAGGCGAAGACTGGATGTAAAAAAAATTTAAAAAAAGCACATCAGTGCTTATCTATTATCCTCGTAAATAAAGAATTTTGTCTTGTCTTGTCTTGTCTTGTCTTGTCATGTCTTGTCTCTCTCTCTCTCTTTCTCTTCTCTCTCTCTCTCGTGTGTGTGTGTGTGTGTGTGTGTGTGTGTGTGTGTGTGTGTGAGCGCGCGTGCATGTGCGTATGTATGTGTGTGTGTGTGTGTGTGTGTGTGTGTGTGTGTGTGTAAGACTACGTACATGCACGTGATCGACGTCGACTACACTGTTAGTTGAAAAGGGTTCAGGGAATTCCCGAAGCCGTGATCACGCCACAGCAGTTGACGTCAGACGATGTCAACAATGGTTTTCCCGATGTACACCAAAATAGCAAGTGACGACATTGCGCGCAATTTTGACCATGCGCAGGTTTCTTCGCACGCTATAAAAAAAAGCCCGGCAATACCCTGTAGACATATGTCTGCAGGAACCTTGTCCTTAAGGGCCTCAGGCCGATAGGACGTAAATCTCACCCTTAACAGTAACAGTACCCTGTTCACCAGAAACGTCGGTTCACCGAAGAACGAATTAGACTGAGCAGCTCTCCCTTGAGTCCAGCCATACTCGTTTGGTTTCACTGTTCCCATTCGTAAGTATACTCTTCTATTCACTTGCTTAACTAGATGTCATGTTTTAAGGG
This sequence comes from Conus betulinus, assembly GCA_016801955.1. Lineage (NCBI taxonomy): Eukaryota > Metazoa > Mollusca > Gastropoda > Neogastropoda > Conidae > Conus > Conus betulinus. The sequence goes on from JADBJO010001287.1 coordinate 69,416, forward strand.
GATTTTTTTTCTTTTTTAGTCATAATCATCTTTGTTCCTTTTTAATTATTTGGTCTGACAGACATGATCCTTAAAGAACATAATTATTACGCTGAAGTGTCATTGTGAGCGACTGATTAAGATCGACAAAAATTCTCTCTCTCTCTCTCTGTGTAATTATGATTTTTTTTTTTTTTGGGGGGGGGGGGGGGGGGAGGGGCACCTGCTGTGTGATAACAGGATCACGTTGTATGTAGACTTATTCTCTTTCTCTGTCTGGTCTGTCTCTCTCTCCTTCTTCTTCTTCCTTCTCCCCCTCTCTTTCTCTTCCTCTGTTCTCTCCCTCTCTCTCTGTCTCCTCTCTCTCTGTCTGTGTGTGTGTGTGTGTGTGTGTGTGTGTGTGTGTGTGTGTGTGTGTGTGTGTGTGTGTGTGCATGCGTGCGTGTGTCTGTGTGTGTGCATGTGTGTGTGTGTCTCTCTGTCTCTGTCTCTCTCTCCCTTTTTCCCTCCTCCCTCCGTCTGTCTCGCACCACATATGTGGCAGTTTGTGTGTGCACAGTTACTGCATGCATGCGCATAGGATGACCACCACACAAACCAATACTT
>JADBJO010001287.1:75000-80000 GCA_016801955.1 Conus betulinus
TCTTTCTTTTTCCAGTTGGCCCTGTATGAACCCTTCTGTTATTTTCCTTTGACACTGAGGCGAAACACAGGTGTTTTAATGATGGTTTTCCTATTAGCCTGAAATATATAGCCTTTAACACTAAGGCGAAAAACTGGTGTTATAATGATAGTTTCCTATTAGCCTGAAATAATTCATCTCAGTAACCCACAGTCAAAGGGAGACAAACCGCTGGTAGCTGCGATCTATTAGACCTTCCTAGGCCGACGTGCACCGTGTTTTGGTTTTCTGACTGCGAAGAACGAAAGAGTGAATACAGAATAAAACGACGGCAGAAAGGCTTGGGGGAGGCGAACACACATGTCTATTAATTAAGTGTATGTCAAAGATAAGGGGTCTGAGGAGATTGGGAAAATCTTGACTGATAAGCAGAAAGGCATACGTGAATTATTTCCGAGAGGTAGATTTAATTATGAGTACATTCGGGATTTAAATGTCCACTACCTCCAAAGGAGCAACAGCGGATGGCATGGAGAACAAAAATAGAAATTCACACTGAACAGAACGTGACTTGTAAAGAACTCTTTGTGGATTACTATATGTAATACGTCGCTGCCAAAATATGATGAAATACTTGTCTTTTCACGTTAGCTTAGTGCTAAATACACGTTCGAAAACTTGTGCTGTGTGTGTGTGTGTGTGTGTGTGTGTGTGTGTGTGTGTGTGTGTGTGTGTGTGTGTGTGTGTTCTTGACAGTCTTGACCTTGGGCATGTCAAACTGACTTATCTAACTAGCTAGCTAACTTTTCAGACTCAGAGGAATTGATAACCTGCACTTGTGCCCCTACCCCCAGCACACACACACACAAATTGTTCAACATATCTGTCTGTCTAGCTAGACTATCTATCTATCTATCTATCTATATATGTATCTCTCTCTCTCTCTCTCTCTCTCTATATATATATATATATATATATATATATAGAGAGAGAGAGAGAGAGAGAGAGAGAGAGAAAAATGAAACAAAATGAAATGAAATCTTTATTCCATAAGGCCAAGGCCCTTTTTTGAAGAGGGGACCAAAAACAAATACAGAAAAACAGAGAGACAGACAGACAGACAGACAGACAGACAGACAGATGTAAAGGTCTCTCATAATACTAGAGGGCGGAGCCTGACAGAGCAGATAAGGCAGACAGGAGGATAACAAGGCACGCAGAATTAAGTTATGACACTAGGCTAGACAGAAACCAGTTTATGTCAGTTTTCACTGATCGTTTTGTATGCCTGTATTTGTGTGTGTGCCAGTCTCTGTGCTGTATGTGTGCGCATGCATGCACATACTCACCCAGGTGGTGTAGGTATGAAAAATACAGAAATGGAGGAGACCTGCCTGCGATGCTGTGTTCAGCTCAAAGTTGTTCAAGACGTCACAAAATTGTTTGGGCTTATCAAGTGCGTGTACCATGTGTGATAGGCATCTGCAACAGGTCTGAAATGGAGTGCCGTATTTGTATTCATGATGTGTGTGTGTATGTACATCAGTGAGAGAGAGAGAGAGAGAGAGAGAGAGAGAGAGAGAGAGAGAGAGAGAGAGAGAGAGAGGGGAATTGAAAGTAAAGAATAAATTGCACAGATTTTTTTTTCTGTACAAGGTGAAAAAAAAAACTATTGTACATACGTCCATGCATGCAATGCAACATGCGCTCTGACGTGTGTGTTTCTGACTTATGTTGGTGTGCACACACCATTGCTTTTACACAGGCAACAAAGGAGCATCCATTTTGGCACAGCGTGGGTGTGCCCAACCCATACTTCTAAAAACCAAGCATGTCTGTTGTGTTTTGTTAGTTTCTTTTTTTATGTCCCCCCCCCCCCCCCCCCTCTCCCAACTCCATGGATGCATTGCAATGAAAAGTCAAACATACTGTACAGTCAAACAACATCTCCAGATATATCATCAGAATCACTGACGAGTCAATAGTGGCGCGATTCACGGATGAAGAAGAAGACAATGAGTAGGCTATGGCGACCCTGCATGTGTGTCCCCTTTCTGTTAGAGGTGTTAAGTTGCAGTCCATTGCTGACTGGGGTGTACTACATTTCATACAGTGTGCGCATCACAAGGTTCTGTGTGTGAACACAAGCATTACATCTTGCACACACATAAAATCCCATCAGCAACTTTCGGAAGAGAAGGCCAGTTTGGCCGCTGGTATGGATGACTTGTTACACATAGCATGCACCCTGCATGAGAAATGAAAGAATGAAGGAAGTAAAGGAAATTGACAGGATGACATGGGAAATGAGTGAATGAAACGCAAGCAGGCAGCTCTTCAGTCGGCACTACCCAGGTAGGCAGCCCACTGCGTGCATGAGAATGTGGATTGTTAGAGCCTAGAACCTTCGGCAAGGCACTTTATAAATACTATGTTACTATTATTATGATAATCATTATTTTCACTGTTGTCAGCATTATGACACTGCTTTTGTGTCGTCCAGTAGACTTACCACACACATGCGGTCCAAACACAAATGGATTTTATGATTCACATTGACCACTGAGAAAATCTGGAAAGGACTCCTTGTGCATAGTCTGATTTCCCTTTTCAGTTTTTTTTAAAAGAAATATATGAAAAAGTTTTCATTAAGTGCACTCTTCCCTTCTATAACTTTTTCGTTAACATTATTGCTCTGACACCATTTCTTTTCTCCCTGTACACAACCATCACAAACAGTCCATGGGGGGGGGGGGGGGGGGGGGGGGTCATAAACATCAGGTAGTCATGGGCAAACTTGCTAGGGGAGACACTCCCCGAGTCGCTTTGGTGGTACTCATTGGGGCTAGTTTTGAATGTATTGTAGGACTTCACTGTCACACAACATATTTCTTTGAATGAAATTCAGGCAGCTCTTCCCATGGAGAGTATGTTGCAATTATACAGTGTCACCTACGTGCACCTCTGTGTATGAAAAAAACGACGGGCTCAATTTTGGCCCAAAGACTTCAACATTGTAACATGTTACAAACAAATCCGCAAGTCCTAGCTACATCAAATTTCTTAACTATTACTGACTTAGTTTGGAAGTTAGACCAGCTTGAGTAAATCAGTTCTGTAACCAGTGCAATGCTTAAGGGTAGGTCTGTAGGGCTACTCAGCAGTGCCCTTCATCTTCTTCTGCATACAGAGGCTGATATTCCTGCAGAGACTCCCTATACGGACAGACAAGTATTAATCCCATCTACCCATCAAAGGGAGTGAAGTTTTGTGTGTATGACCGTTTACTATCCTGCCATTAAGGCAGCCATACTCCATCTTCAGGGAAGGTGCATGCTATGTGTAACATGTCATCCATACCAATGGCCAAACTGGCCTTCTCTTCCGAAAGTTGGTGATGGGATTTTACGTGTGTGCAAGATGTTATGCATGCGTTCACAACGGAACCTCAGTTTATAGTCTCATTCGAAGGACTCTATGGGAAATGGAGTCAGAACTAATGTTAACTCTGAGGGAAAAATCTCCCTGTACCGAAATGGCCTGGCGGAGATTCGAACCTGCAACTCTTGGATTATGAGTCCGGCACTCTACCAACTGAGCTATTCCGGCCCCTCAGCAGTGCCCAAGCAGAAGGGTTGTACAAGTTAAGGTCCAGTGGAAAGGGGTAGGAAAACACACCAACCCCTTCAGAGACTCAAACCCCAGACTAGGGAATCTCTGGTTTCACAGGCTCGCATGTTACCAACTGGCCATGTTGTTGAACCTATCAAGTTGGTCAGCAATTTGTATGAATGACAGCTAAGTTCTTATACCTGTTCCTCTATATTATCATATTAGACAGCCCTGATGAGACCTCTGTTAATGGCTAGACTATACCAAACATGACGTGACCTTATCATCATCATCATTTTTTTTTTCATGATTTTGAGATTTTCAAAAAAATAGATTTAGTATTCAGATGACTGTTATATAACATATAAAATATGAAAAAGAACTAATGCTGTGCCAAAGGGTTTGAAATATGGTTGTGTAATTGTGAATAAACTCATAAAGAAAAGTTAATCATGCTGTTGGACTTGCATTTCTGTGACAACATTCAACGGGAAAAAAATATCTGTGTGTGTGTGTGTGTGTGTGTGTGTGTGTGTGTGTGTGTGTGTGTGTGTGTGTGAGACACAGAGAGAGTGTGTGTGTATGTGTCCAGTGTGTGTGTGTGTGTGTGTGTGTGTGTGCGTGTGCGTATGTGTGTGTGTGTGTATGAGCAGAGGCATGATGTACTATAAGAAATATATCCACAAGACATTAAAAAAACTGTAACTGGTCAACAGTACGTATGGATTTTTTTTTTTGCATATATATGGTTACATAATACATGAAATGAAACCAAGTAAAAACAGACTTTAGATAATAACCAACTGAAAAGAAAAGGCCACTTTTGGAAACCCATCTGACTGTTAAGCACAAAACATGTACACATGTATGCCTGCAGACACACATGCATGCACTTGTGCATCCATACTCGCACTGACACATATAAATGCACAAAACACACATGTATATGCTCACATGCATCACAACAGTTAAAACACACTGAAACATGAGCATCGATGGAAATAAAAAAATGAAGATGCACGCTGAAAAGAATCTGATTCCTGAGTTCCATTTAGCTCTCCTGGCTTTATGTGTTTTCAGACCAAAGTTCTGAAGTAGGTATCACTGAATTGCTCACGCTCTTGTCAGAATCAAACTGTTCATGATCCACGTGAGATTTCTCTTGAATACCTGAGGCTGTGGCTTAAGATGTGCAATGTACCTTGTGCACTTGTTCTGCATGATGCGTGCGTTCATGGCGCGTCGCAAGTGCGTGGAATCCAGGAAGGCAGCGTCACAGCTCTTGCATTTGAAGGGTTTGTCTCCAGTGTGGATGCGCCTGTGCACGGTCAGATGACCAGACTGAGTGAAGCTTTTGCCACAGTGCTGGCACCTGTAGGGACGATAGCCGCTGTGGGTGCGCAGGTGGA
>JADBJO010001287.1:82500-115000 GCA_016801955.1 Conus betulinus
AAACCAAATTATTCTCAGTTTAATCTCTGAAATGTTCTAGATTCACACACTTTCATCCCTACATGTACAGCCACACCTGCAATAAAGTGAGAAAACAAATTCTCTTCACAAAAGTTTAAAAAATAGGCAACACCTCCATCCCCAATCCAAAAAACAACAAACTCTTTTTAAAATTAACCCAATGTAGTTCTATGTTTCATGGCTATGTGAAAAAAAAAAATTTCCATGTGTGTAAAACAATACAGCTTATCCAACAACTGATATCCACATGACAAAAACAGAACTGTTAATAGTTAATTTAAAGATACAAAATTATCTATAAACAATAACTTGAAAAAGCTTACCAAAGGGGACACATTGACACACATGAAACAAATACAATGAGAGATGGTTATAAGCCACATAAAACAAGAACAACTGATGATATTGAGAATGTGGGAGATATGAGCCGGACACACACAAACACACACATGCACAGCCATCTCATTCTTATGAACATCTTGTTTCCAAGGAAACAATATACGAATGGGGGATTCTCCATCCCCTTTCCTCCCTATCCAGGTTTTTTTTTTTTTATCTCTGTCCATTCAATCCTAAATCAGCAGTAAGCAATTGTTGTCATGTTACCTACTCTTGTTCACAGTAACCGTGTCAATACTGAATATGTCTTTGGGTATGTTACAGTGAACATTACTTGTTGTCAGTACAATGACAGACTCCTTCACACAAGCAGGATTTAACAAACTCTGTGACTTAAGTGAAATGTGAGTCTCCTCAAGGAAGAGTAAAGGCCACTAAGCTGAAGAGTGATGTGACTCTCCTCGGATATGAGTAATGGAATTTTACATATAGTTTAGAGCAATAATTGTATACAATCTCAATAATATGAACCTCTGCAAAGAGGTAGTAGGTTCAATCAAATGAAAACATACAAGCACTGTTTTAATAAATCAATAGATTTTATTACTGTCTACCATTTTTTCTCTAAAAAAAAATGGTTAGGAAAAAAATCAATACTGCATTAGTCCTGTGAAGCCATGTATGTACATACTTAAGAGACACAGGTTCATAACAACCACAACAAAGCTGTCAGGTAAAAATGCATGTTTACACCATTCATAAGTGGAAGGGAGAGGCCGGGAGGGGCCCATCACGGTCTATGGTGGAGGTGAAAAAGAAGGGGGACTTTGGGCTGTGCTAGCCCACTTAGCTTAAGAGAAGCCATTGCTTCCTGGCGCCCAACACAGATTGTACTGACAGTCTTCTCCTGCAGACCATTTCCTCACTTTGCAGCAGTCCCAGAGCTGCAGGTGATGTTGCAGACACTAAGGTGCAAGAACTGCAGACTTACAGGTGACTTCTACAGACCTTCCCCAAATTCCTGTTACCACCTATCACTGAGTGGACTCAGATTTTTTTTTAAATGCAGGCTAGGCTGCCAACAGGGTAGCCACCTCCTCCAAAAATCAATACATCTGTTATACAGCAAACAGATCTGTCTGTCCATCACGCATACTGCTCCACTTTGCCCAAATACAACACTCCCCATAACTACTGTTTCGACTTACCGTAGGAACATAAATAACAAAATCATACTCATCCAGCCCTGCAGTTTTACTAATCTTTATGGAAGCAAAAATGCCCAGTAGTTTCCATATCACAAGACACCTTTACCATTACTGCTGAAAGTAAGTGCTATTTCTCAACAATCTTAATTCATACGACCACAGCAATCACGAAGCCAATACAAAAATCACCAGCCATTATTTCCTCATAAAGAAAGGAATCGGAAGAGAAAATTCGGATACCTTGTTAGGCTTTCCGTGAATTCTACCTCGCTCCAATAGAGCTTTTCAGCCAGACCCCAGCCAGCAAACCAAAGACTCCTTGTCGCTAGTATGATGCGCTGCCCTAGCCCACTACTGGAACCACTGGAACAAAGCTTGGTCCACAATGGGCCCAGCGTCACACACAGACACTTAATGATCAAGCTGCAGGGTCCTCACACTACCTAGCAGAATACTCACTGAAGGCACGGCACTGTGCAGTAAGTCTCTCCTGGCTTCAAAGATGAGTACAGATCAAACTCTCTGCAGATCAAAGTCTCCACACACTGACCATAGATGCACAGCAACCAAACAGTTTCGATCCCCAACTGGAACAAACCAGCCCCATTCCTGTTTCACTGGAAGAAAGTAAGACTTGAAGAAATTTGTCAGACTGATTAGTCTGGCCACAGACCAGATGTCTGCCTGAAATCATCATGTTCCTCTCTCTAGAAGAGTCCATTCTGAATGTTTGCTTGAAAACACACTGGCAAAAGAAACAAACACACAAACAAAATAGAAGGGAGATGGACCTGTGCCCTATTCAAATTCATCAATAGGAATGTCCACTTGACATTTTTTACCATGACGACACTACTTTCACACAGAATTGATAGAAATCAATACCAGCTAAGATAAAAAAAATAAATAAATGAAAGCACACTACATGATGATTGCTACAAATAAACGATGGGACAGAATACGGGCTGGTTTAGCTCAGTGGTAGAGTGCAAGACTAGCCATCTTGGTGATCCTAGGGTTGCAGGTTCGAATCTCCGCCCAGCCGTTTCGATACAAGGGGATTTTTCCCTCGGACTTAACACTGGTTCTGAATCGATTTCCCATACAGTCCTTCGAATGAGACTATAAACTGAGGTTCCGAGTGTGAACACATACATAACATCTTGCACACACGTAAAATCCCATCACCAACTTTCGGAAGAGAAGGCCAGTTTGGCCCGTTTGTATGGATGACACATTACACTTAGCATGCACTTTCCCCAAGGTTGGAGTATGGCTGCCTTAATGGCAGGATAAAAAACAGTCATACACACAAAACTCCACTCCCTTTGTTGGGAAGATGGGATTAATCCTTCACTGTCTGTACAGGGAGCGTCCACAGGACTATCAGTCTGCGTATGCAGAAGAAAAAGTAAAAAAAAAAAAAAAAAAAAAATGGGAGAGAATATATGACAGAGATGGCCTAGAATATGACAGTCGTACCTGTATGTTTTCGCATATGAAACCTTCAAGGAAGCAGCACGTGTAAAGGTGGCGCCACAAAACTGAACATACAAATGACTCCTTTCTATTCCTTCTCCTCTGCTGCTTTTCCTGTTTTACAGCAAATAACATTCACAATGCATGCTATTATTTCTTTTCAAAACCAGCTTCAGCACTGTAGATTAGTATGCACTGGATAAGGATGAGGGATGAGGAGTGGGCGGTGGTAGGAAGGGATGGGTGTTCATAATTCAATCACGTAAAGATTCAGGAACTACAAGATTTTTTGCTGTGGCTAATTTTTCTTCTTTTTTTCCCTCCAAACAAATGTTCAATAAATGAAGTGAATTAAGTATTTAATAAATTATACAAATCTCGGAGAGAGACTGTTACAGAGAAAAAAAAACAACAAAAATGTGAGAATAAATCAGATTATCTGTTGTTTTTTTTTTTGTAAATGTTACTTTGATAGATAAATGAACATCAGTATCAATATTCTGAGAACAATTTCAAATCTCAACATAAAAAGAATTATACTACTTATCTTAAAAGAAAAAAACAACAAAAAAAACAAACCAACCAACAAACAAAAAATCCCTCTTGAGCAGGCTACATCAATGTTACATGCAGGTCAAGCACCGATGTCTAAGAATTCACATCACAGGTAACTTAACCTCTGCTGTGCTTCCTGGGTCACCCATGATCAAGAAACAAATTAACAATCTATCAAACCACTTAAATGTTTTCTCATTGAAATACAGGTATTTGTCAAAAGCCCAGTTAATTGTCTGTTGCCTGTTTTTTTTGTGTATATGCATCAAAAGGGAAAAGAACTCATCAGATCCATTTGAACAACACACACTTCCGATGATGTGGGTTGTGGAGGACCCACACTTTAAAGAGCAGCAATCAGATACAGCAGCACAATGAGTGTGGCTCGTGGGTGATCCGCATTGTTGGTTAGGATATAACCTCTTCAGGACTCTTCGTCAAATATGAGTCATGTACAATTCACATCATCTAAAGAAGGATGAACATGGTAAAAACACACAGTAAAGTCTCTGTCAACTGCATGGATCATGGGTGACCCAGACCATCACAAATGAGCTGTCAAAAGCAAAGTGGTTGCAGGTGCATTAGTGCATGCACAAACACTGCTACACACACACGCATACACATATAGACACACTTTACCCACATATACACATGCAAACACACATACAAATACACAGTCACACAAATCAAACTTCAGAAAGCAGGGAAATAGTTACTGCCAAGGACATAAACAAACAAAATACAGGACAAGACAATGCATTTCAACCTCTTTTTTGCCTCTTCTTCAGGCAAAAACAAAAAAATTTAGGCCAGTGAAAACGAAGAATGAGAAACCACTTATCTTCTCATATTTGGCGCATGATAAAAAAAAAAAAAAAAATTTTTGTTTTTGGATTCTGTGCCGAATATGAGAGGATAAGTGGTTTCTCGTTCTTCACTTTCACTGTCCTAAATGTTATTTGTGTTTTGCCTGAGGAAGACCCAAAGGTCGAAATGCATTGTGTCTTGTCCTGTACTTTGTCCTTGCCCTTGGCGGTTACTACCCCCTCTCTTCTAAATTTTGCTTCATATTCCGCTCTCAGTCACACTGTTTTGAAACAAACCAATTGTTTGATATATGACAGCCTTCCCACATTTACAACAACTGTGTGTGACACACAAAATAAATGTTACAAAGAAACAAACAAACAAAAAGAACAGATGACCCCCAAAAATTAAGTCAAAATCATTAGAGCAATGTTCATCCCCACATACTAATGAAAACACTCACTCGACGTGTATTTTGAAATGGAGTTATCTGCAACTTTCGTTGGCTCTGTTCGTCTTGGACTTGTTGTTTCACCTCTTTGTTCTCTGCCTGCGCAATGGTTGACTGGCAAAGTGAGCATGGCCATGAATCACACGTGGCACAGGACAGCCGTGAATGACACTACACACATGCATTGTGCAGCTGTCTGCTGATCACTGACGTAGGTTTTCTCAAAACTGGAACGCACAAGAATTTAAAACTTCAACATTATCATGGACCTTTTTGCGGCGGAAATTTGGTCTGTTTAGCACAAGTACGCTGAGTAGGGGGGAAAATATGGAAGCAGTATGTAAAACACGAAATGCTCATATCTTGCAAAAACCTCTGAGAACTCATTTCTTTTGAATAATATGCCATGATTTAGGTGCAAATGAAACAGACATTATATGCATTGCATTTAATTCTAAATTGTACAATGATCTGGATTGCATAGCATTGCACGACATAATGCTTTGTGTGAAAGGATGGCACAAAGTGATTGAAAGTACCATAAATTATACATCCATGATGCAACAACAATCATAATGTGATGTGGATATAATTTGGAATTCAGTTTTAGGAGTTTAAGAAGAAAGGAAAACATTTATTGTGTATAAAACCCATGCTGATCATCATATAATGTAGCATACATATGTATAGATAGACAGATAGATTCTTTATATATTTATTAATTTATTACCTGTCTATCTTTTTATATCTATATCTATACCTCTTTTGAGAGAGCGAGAGAAAGAGAGAGAGAGAGGGAGAGAGAGAGAGAGAGAGAGAGAGAGAGAGACAAAGAAGAAGAAGAAGAAGAAGAAGGAGAAAAGGCTGGAGGGAGTAGGGGGGAGGAAAAAAAAGGTATTTACTGAAACAGCAAGAAGCAGGCAATTTCTGTGTCGTTCATCAAGCCGCATGTTTGGCCCACATGGCGCCACCGTTGAAAAGCATCGAAGTCGAAGTTCAGCTCCCATACTCCCTTATTGTATTGTTGTAGTCTGGTCAAATGTGCGAGATTTTCTTCACCAAGTTGACTGTTGGAAGACTGCTGATCAGAGACCATGTAACAAAACATCAGAACACACACACACACGCACACACACACACACACACACACACACACACACACACACAGATGAATGCAGATAGATAGATGAATAGACAGACAGACGATATATATATATATATATATATATATATATATATATATATATATTTAATGCACAAAGGTGAAAATTTCAAATACAACCACATCAGCTTGTTGAACTTAATTCATATATATATATATGAAGAAAAGAGAGAGAGAGGGAGGGAGGGAGAGATATATACGTATATATAGTACACATGCCCTCTACACACACTTGCAAGCAAAAAAACACACACACATGCATGCACGCATGCACACATGCACGCACACGCACACACACACATATACACACTCACGCACACACTGAAGATGCCCAGAAACCATACAAATATGCATGCATCTTTCTTTTTTTTTTTTTTTTTTTTTTTTTGGAAGAAGAGGGAAAATTTTTCCTTCTTTTTGTGTGTGTGTGTGTGTGTGTGTGTGTGTGTGTGTGTGCGTGTGTGCGCGCGCTCTTTTATGTGTATGTTCTTTCATCCTCTAAAGCTTCATTTTACCTGCATGGTAACATCCATTGCATCCAAGTTACTTAAAGCTGTTGGTTCCTTCAGCTGCTGTGTTGATAGATAGCACTACTATGTCCCTCTGGCAATTACTCCATTACATCCTTTGGGATACATTTTGCCTGCACACAAACCAGTAACTGTATAAACTCCACTGTCAAAACCTAACTGTAGAAATGGTATAAAGAACAACACATGTGATTTAAGCGATAGATGTATGAATTTTGCTCCTTTCATGAGCTTCATGATCAGAGAGGGGCTACAGTTCTCTTACTGACTGACATTTCACTCAGTCCACCATTGGCATTGTAGATTGATTGATTGCCAGTCTGTTGTCATTACAGCTAAAATTCTATAATAAGAATTACACAGAAATGAGAGAGGATGGCATCTGGATATTTTTTAACTGTTGGTGTTGTTTTGTTGTTGCTTTTTTGTTTGTTTTCAAGAGCAAAATTATGTCTTCATAATCTCAAGCATCTAAACGTAATAGCAGATGGTAAATGTACAAACACACACACACACACACACACACACACACACACACACACTCACTCACTCACACACACACAAGTTTTGCAATTATTTGGTACTACATTTACAGAGGAAAACCCAGGGAGTACCCATTTCAATATGTATTAGTAAGGAACTGGCAACACAATAAAAGGCTGCCTTCAAGTTTTCTGCCTTGTATACATCCCATTCATATTGCAAATGATTTATGTTGTAGTGAATGCATGGCATATGCCTATACATAATCTTCTATTCAACAGGCCTCCTCATAAATTCTTAAAATTTTGAAGGTAATTATTTTGTGTATATTTTATATATATATACATGCAATTCAGTCATTAAAGTCCCTTGAGGAAGGCCAAAGTCAAAATATTGAGAAATATTTTACGTGATTGTTGTTGACTTCTTTGTTTGGATGTTTATATATATATATATATATATATATAAATATCCATCCTTCAGATCTTTGATAGCATCAGCATTTCTAAACTCTAAATGAAGCAAGTTCTACCTCAGTGCAAATCTGTTTTTGTGTTAATTTTTTTCCTTTGTTTTGTACAAGAGCATAAAATATCTTTTTGTAATGACTATTTCTGGCTTTATCATGGGCATCTTGAGCAGACACCCTTTCAGGGTCAATACCATCCAACATATTGAAAAACTTTTGACTAAAGGAAGCCTAGTGTTAGTCTCCCATGAACTGTCTTCCTTTGTTGAATGTATTAATACACCCCTTGCTCAGTACTCCCTCTGCACACTATTCCTCCTGTTTGTCGCTGCTTGATATTCCCTCTGCTTCATATTCACCCTGCTTGATATTTCTCTGGTTCAATACCCAAGTCAGGCACAATAGAAAAGAAGTCCTTGTTCTGGGGGAAGAGAATGTGAATTCAAGTCATTCTCCTACTACCATCAGAGACCACACACACACACACACACCATAGACAATCTGGGGGAGTAATGTGGGTAGGAAAATATTGAACAAGGATGTATCAGAGCTGGTGGATCATACATGGGGAGGTTAAGCTGAACTTTCTATCAGATATACTTATATTCTTTAGAAATAATTCACATTCGAACTGAATAACAAGACGGTAATTCTTTTATTGGCCGTTTTCAAAGAGGGCCCAATGGATTTTCAAACTGAACATTAAAAAACAAAATTGTGTCTGATAAACTGCAACAGAATTCCTTTGAAAACAAAACAAAATTGCACATTTTGCTTTGATCTCTCTCTCTCTCTGTCTCTGTCTTTCTCTCGTGTTGACAGGCTATTGTTTCCCTGTCACCGCTTCCGGGTCTCTGAAATGCAATTTCGGTTGCTCAGTTTGCTGCAGGCAATTCAGTCAACCATTTCTTGACTTGACTTGTTCGACGACTGAGACCTTTAAGGCTGTTCGTAGATCCTCTTATAACTCATCATTCAGTAACCGTCATGCGCGGCTTTCAAGCCTGAATGAACTAGTTTATACATTTATAGCTCGTACAGGCTGGGTAGGTGCCTCCATTGATTGTTCCCGAAAGAAATTATTGTCAACCCCAATGATTTGACCGAAATTCTCCATGCTGATTACAATCAGCTGACACAGACTTACGTCGATCTGCCGCTCAGTAACACTCAATGACTGTACATTGTTTTGACAAGGTAAGATGCTGCATCCATGTAGCAGACGCCCGAAATGACATTTTTGCATGTTTATTTTCGTATCCCCTCCAAATTAGAAAAGACTAAAAACAGCATGTTTTGCCTAAAATCCCCTCTCTGTCATCATAACTGACTCTTTCAATCACAATTTCTTCAATTATTTCTTATTTGATTCAAAAGTTTTTTTTTTTTTTTTTTTTTTTTTTGGCCTTCACCAAAAATCAAAACAAACTCGACAGGAAAGTAACGTCATCAGATGGTCACGTCTGCAGATGGTGCTTGATGCGAATGATGCTGCCGCATGCCGCTACATTGCTTATGCATGTATGTAATGGGTTGTTGAAGAACCTAGGACCTAATTAGATCCGGTGAACGCACACATACGGGCAGCTTAGGCAGTGAGATTTTACAAATATTTCTGACAAATGTACAACATTCATTTTACCACTGAGCCCGCATCAACGCAACTTTGCAATGACCATGATTGAATGGAAGATTATAAGAAGGAAAGAACTGAGAATGAAAAGATGTAGACATATGTCTGCAGGAACCTTGTCCTTAAGGGCCTCAGGCCGATAGGACGTAAATCACCCTTAACAGTAACAGTAACAGACATGAAAAGAATCGGCGACAGGCCTTAAGGCCTACCTGTATTTGGAGCCGATTCAACTATACTATACTATTCTATTTCTGCTTATAGCATAATCTCACCGTGACAGTCGCAGTATTCGTTGGCAGTTCTGAGCCGTAGTTCTGCTGTTCATCATGCTCAGCAGCTGACTTGGGTCTGTGCTGTTTCTGTTATAATGTTGACCATATTGTTTGTAAAGTTACACACACACACACACACACACACACACACACACACCTCTTTCACTTACCCTGAGTCTTGAAGACCGTAGGGGTGCCACAGAACACTTTGCAACCAGCTCCTTCCCTTCCGCTCAACCCAGTTTTCAGACGTGCTTATTAGTTACTGAGTGTGAGGCCAGTCCATGCATTGATACTGTCCTCCCATCTCTTTCTCTGTCTTCCTTTCCTTCTGCCTCCTTGCACTGTTCCTTGTAGAATGGTTTAGCAAGTCCCATTGATCTTGATTCATGACCGTACCATCTCATTTTCCTTCTTTTCATTGTGAACAACAGGTCTTTGCATGGTCCAATGGCTTGCCTTACTCTGGACCTCCAAGTTGGTAATGTGGTCTTTGTATGAGATGCCAAAGATTTTGCAGAAGCATCTCATCTCTAATGCCTGAATCCTCCTCTCAAGTTAGCTGTCAGAGTCCACGTCTCACAGGTGTAGAGAAATATGGCAATGACCATGGAATGCTTCAGTCTGATCTTGGAACTGAGTGATAGCATTTGATCATGTTTCAGTGTCATTCAAGGTGGGTCTTAGTATGACTAGTGCTGCTGTTGTTTGCGCAGCTGTGGAGAACGCTTCAGGTTTGATCCCATATCTGAAGCAATTGCAGCAAGGTACCTTGAAGCTCTGAACTGTCTAGATTTTTTCCCCTTGAAAGTGATGCTAGTGCTGATGCTGGTGGTGGTGTTGTTAATCGTAAGTTTTGTCTTTTCAGCGCTGATCTCCATGCCAAATGCTGCAGAACATTTGTCAATATGTCCTGCTTGGTTGGATAGTTCCTGATCTGCTAGCCCGTCAATATCAAGGGCAAAAAGTGCAGGTTTGTAACTATTCTGCCACCAATGCTTACTGAGCCTTGATAAGTTGATGTCCCTCCAGTGCATCAGTAATAATTCTCTCAGGTAAATGTTGAAAAGAGTGGGTGAGACTACAGCCTTGCCTCACTCCAACAGTTGTCTTGAACCAGTCTCCTATAGTGCCATTGAGTAAGACACGGCTGGTGGTGGCTTTATCACAGACATTCTATGGTTCTGATCAGGACACACACACACACACACACACACACACACACACACACACACACAAACACACATAAACTTTGGTATGCATAGAGAAACAAAAGTCCAGGCTGCCTGATTCACTTTCCTCTGTCAGCAGAAGGTAGTGGGAGCTTCTTACCCTCTGCCTCTCACCACCCAGCATCAGAAAGCTGGCTTCCTTCGTTTTATTTGCAGACAGCAGAGTTTGCTTTCTCTCTTTCCAAGTTCACTGATAATACTCATGATATTATGATATTTGTTTATTGACTGTGACCCATTATCCATCCTCTGAAGTCAAATCTTGAACAATATCAAGAACATACTCATTTCATAAAAAAAGTGATAAGCACATTGTAATGAAAAAAAAAAATTCATACTGTCTAAAGAGAGATAAGTTTTGTTAAAGTGTTTCTTACATTTGTAAATACAAACCTGAAATGTAGTATTATGCTTTGCAAATTCATGGAGATAATGTTGCTTATAGCATATATTTTTTTAATTTTTTGGGAAGGCAAAAAACAATTACCAAAAAACATTAAATGAATTGGTCAGCTAGGCAGTAAGAACAAATGGCCAGGGATTCAGCTTGATACAGCTTGATGCAAAAACAAATGGCCAGGGATTCAGCTTGATGCAGTCTCGAAGGGATTTTGATTAATTGCTGTCTGCTCTCAACATGATTTCGTTCATATTCCACAGGACTTTGTATTATCCATCTATTAATGGCGACTTACTAATTACTGTTGATGATTTGTACAGAAGTAATAAACTATACCAATTGTAAATGATAGTTTTGACAAGGAACATATAGATGCCCCATAGCAATAGTGCATTAAAGCCAATTTTTCTGTGAATATAATGTTTGCTGTTTTTTTTATCTTTCTTTGCATGTGTCTGTCTCTAACACTGGAATCAGGTGCATGCCATTCATTCTGACTCTTCCATACACAGCCACATTCAGCTTCATTCTATATAGTCTCAAAACCAGCAGTCCACAAGGAGCAATCAGTACCCGGTCAGCATGAAGTAACCCACCAGAAAAGGCACTGTGCTGCTACTAGTGCTGCATTGCTTCAGTTTTTTTTTGAGTAGTGATTATTTGATAAACACAATGTAGGATATGACTAACTAATCCCCATTGTCCTTCTACCAACGGTAAATTTTAGAATGTGAATCCATCATGAGTAAGTGTCCATGTTACCCATTCCAGCCTACAATGGTCCTCATTAACAAGTAGGCAATGAAGAATTCGATGCAAATGTGGAAAGGAAGTTAAAACTGAGGTTAACATGAGAGCAAGGCGCGAAAGACAACATAGGTTTGAGAATGTTATGTTGTCACTGATGATAAGCAAGGGGATGAGGACGATAAATGAAATGTTTCGGATTCCCTTGACAGTTTGACACTCCATGACAGAGCTGCACAGTGCTCTTTTCATTATAATAACATGAGTTGGGCTAGAGAGATCTAAACAAAGCAGCATTGAAAGGACTTTGAGTGGTTTGCTAGGTTAATTATAACAACACCAAAAATAAAACAGAAAGATAAAGACACTGGCAGCACTGGTCATTTTGAACAGCGCCTTCAGAGCTGCATTCATTGAAACAATCAAGTGAATTAATCTCGGATGCATGATTCCAGTTTTCCCATATTGGGCCCATAATACATTCCACAACAGGACAGAGTCCAGCTATCTTAGATCGAAAAAAAAAAAAAAAAAGGACTCTCAAATGCATATCACTCTACCTCTTTGTCCTCATCTATCTTCCTACTTATTTTCTCTATCTTTCAGTCTATCTGTCTGCCTGTGTACTTTATCTGTCAATCAATGCCTTCAGTGGAATTCTTTCACTCAACTGCCAACTGTGACATTATTATCCCCCCCCCCCCCCTCTCTCTCTCTCTCTCTTTTTCTGTCTCCCTCTCTCAGCATCTCTCTCCTACCCACCCTCGCTCCCCCCTCCCTCTGACTTATTCTGATTAACTGAAGATTTATTTTGGTATTTTTACTCAATTTTTATTCTGATTCTTTGTTTCAGATGATGCTCAACTTCTGTCCACCGCTAATGTCAACAGAGATGGCCAAAGCATTCCCAAGATATTGTGGTACTGGTACAGCAGTCCCAGACCGTTTTGTCAATTTTGTTTTCTTGTAAACTAAATAAAACATGGAGTCTGAACACAGTGGATGGATTATAGAGGAGGTTTTTCATATTCAGAATGCTTCAAAGGATGAGTTTCCTTCTTATGTGCAAGAGTATGAAAAAGAGGTGGATGACTTGGTGGAGGCCCTGAAAGAAGATGCTGGCAAAGATAATACATCAGTTGTTGGAGGAGATCTTCCCTACTCAGAAAGAACAGATGGTGCTGCATGTATTCATGAACAGGGTAAAGATTCAGAGTGCTCAGTTCAAGTGAATGACAATTGTCATAGACATGACTGCGGAGTAGATTCAGGTGCAACTGTTGCAGATGATCTTGATGTTGCGGACAGTGCTGGTAATCACATCAATGATGGGCATGCGCAGACTCCATCAGATGTTGACCATCCCAGCCTTGTTCAACCTGCTGTTCCACATGATGGCAAAGACTTGTACGCCTTGGATCATATAGAAAACAACACCTGTGACATGGTCCGTGAACCAGCTGATCATGCTTTCTCCGACAATGCCAGTGAGTTTACTGATCTTTCAGCCATAAATCTAGAGGCTAGTCACAGTATAGAGCAGGCTCAGGATGTCTCAGTGTCTCTGAGCACTCCATCAAGATTGGATGATATTCTTTCTTTATCAGTCCATAATGAGTTGTCCTCTGACATGAACTTGTCTTCAGACATAAGCAGCCTGCAGACATTGTCAGACCTCTATACATGTGGAGCTAATGGGTCAGAAGATCAGTTACCTCTCACAGGTTTTAATATTGGTCAAACTGACCGAGGACACTCGGAAATATGCACTTTCTCAGAAGGATCAGTCACAGATCATTTCAGTTTAGAAAACAATATTGAAATTGTACCTTGCAGTTCCTCTGAGGTGGAAGCTGAGATAATGCAGTTCAGTCAGTTATCTACGACATCTTTTGTTCCAGCAGAAGACGCCCATAAAGAATCAGATTTGACAGTTCTCAACCCCGCATTATCCTCTGTGACAATCAAAGATGAACCTCGAGATACAGGCTATGAGCAAGCCTCGGCACAAAGTGAACAAATGACTCATCTTGGACAAAGCTCCATCCAACATTCAAAGTCCAGTGAAGTCTGTGACGGTAACAGGTCAGATATCATCACCACTGTCAACAAGGATGGCAAAAAAGAAGCGTGTGCGGATTGTCGTGGTCAAAGGGGAGTGGAGAAAGAAAGCCAAAGACAAAAAACAAAAACAAGAACTTGCCCACTGCTGTGAGACAAGGCACACAGCATATTGCACAAAATCAGTCCCAACAGCTGTGTTTTACAGCCAGATCATCGTCAGGGTCTTCAGCTGTTCCCACTGCTCTTTTCCGCAATGTCCACATCAAGACTGAGCCAGTAGATACAGGCTACTGTGATAAACAATCCACAAGGGACTCACAACAACCATCCATCACTTCAACTAGTAATAGCACCAGCTCACAGCAAGAAGCAGATTCTGAATTGGCTACCACGTCACAACAAACATTGTCTCAGACTCCGGTGACGCAGACCGACACCAGTACTGGGCCCTCAGCCGACTCTTCCAGCCTGCTTTCCAGGAGGGCAGATGAGGGGAAAGAAAGCAGTGAACAGGGACCAGCTTCCATGGACAGTACATCTGCTCCAGAGGCTGCTCTGGAGCTTGAAACAACCTCAGAGAAAATGGTGGTAAGCTTGGAGCTGAGCTGGGCAGTTCAAATTGCTTATAGGCAATGTATTACTAGTCATTGTGTAAAGTACAGATGGATGCTTTAACCCCATGTACACACTCACAAACATGCGTGAATTATATTGGAATTTGTTTGCCACTTTTGAAGTTTAGAGGATGAAGATAATATTATTAGGGAAGAATCAGCTGTGCAGTTTCCTTTCTGTGCGGTTTGATTTGAGTCTTTAATTACAATACTGGTTGTAGAGACAGTATATCAATCATTGTATGTGATAATGCAGCACTTGCTCATGAATATGCAAAATAATTCATACACAATGCACATTACTTAAAAAAAAGACATTAAGTTTGCCATAGTTGTCACTCTTTTAACTCTCTGGGTAAATTTTGAAAAGTCTTCAGTACCAAATGTGGCAAATAACATCAAAGGTAAAATGATTGTCAAGGCAAACCCATATGGATGTCTGGTAGAAAGAAACAAACTCAAAGTAGTAAGTGAGTATTCAGTAAAGCATTCATTTTACAGAAGAGGTGATTTGCACATTAATCTTTTAGTAATAGTTAAATCATACAGTGTTAGAAGTAAATTTACAGTCTGTATCTTTATCAGCTATTTTACTTTTTAGTTAGTTTGTTTTTGTTTTGTTTGATTTTTGGCAGCATTAGCTGTAGATTTAATTAGGCAAGAACTACTGACCAATGTTCCATCACCAAATGAAAGATCTGCATTGATCCAGAGACGATTAATGGAGTGTGTTTTTTTTTTTTTTTTTTTTTACTTTTAACACAAAGCAGTTACAGTATACTCAAGAATTTTTGTCACATTTGCACCTACACTGTTCTCATTTTTCAGTCCACAATGTTGTGTGCACACATTGTGAGTCAGAATGAATAATATGGGAATGACTTCACTGACAGTACAGGTGAAATAAGATGGTGAAGAAGAATAAAAAAGAAAGGAAAGAAGAAACTTTTTATTTGTAAGATACATCCTAGGAACTTTAAATATAGCAGTTATACAGTAGCAGATCGTGCTTCAGAACAGAAAGTCCATATCTCTTGTTGCAGAAGCCTGGAATCCAGTCTTGCAGTGTCAGGTTGCAACGGCTGCCATCAGACATTGTGACTGCAGGGATGGTGAATTTGAAGAATGACTCGCAGGTACTGGACCGTTTTACATATATGTTTCAGACACTTTTTTTTTAGTTTTCATCACTCTGTGACATTCTCAGATTCTGAAAATGATAGCAGCAGTGTCCTGGATCTTTCAAAATGGATCAGTTGATATTTTCCTGTTTTCAAAATGGATTATTAAATTCATTGTGCATTTTATTTATTGTAGCTTTTTGGGGGGGGGGGGGGGGAGGGGGTATCTGAGTACAAGTAAGACTTCAGTTTGACATCAGTATTTGTTCTTGTTCAGAACAGTCAAAAGTCTCATGAAATACTAAGAAGATGTTGATAGTGAAGTTCAAGTGAGAACTGCATTTGCGTAGACGAAGATCCCCAGTCCATGCCTCAAAGTGTACAGAGAATTTTTTTTTTTTTTTTTTTTTTTTCCTTGTCTTGTCTGCTTTAGCTGCCTGACTGACAGTCATGGAGACAAAATAGTAAACCAAGATCCTGTCGGAAGCGTGCATTTATTGATCCCGAAGGAATATGTCAGTTTGTCACTAAGAGGTTTCTGTTAAAAAAAAAAATTGAAAAAAAAAAAAAAAAACCCACTGTACGAAAAAAACCTCACTCATTCTATCAAGACATACAGGGATGAAGAAGGACATTACTATTGTCGCAGTATGCTATCTCATTTTCAGATCTCACTATGGAGCTGTTTTGCTATGTCTGTCTTGGGACAGAGTCGTAGCAAGCAGATATGTCACAGAATTTACTGTGGTTGCAACTGTGTGTGAGATCCAACCGAGAGGGGGGTCTGATCTTCACATAGAAAACAGCATGAGCAGGAGAGAACTGTTTGACCATGTTATTTGAAAGGGGACCTCGGAATCTGAAATTTTATGAACATATCTCGGCGCTTGTATGAGGTTGCTAAGAAGAGCAAGTCATCAGCTTTTTCAATCGAGTGCCTTTCAGAATTCATTGTGGTTTCAGCTTTCTTGAAAATAAATTGAGCTTGCTCTGTATAACGTAAGCTGTTCAGTATGCGCAGGATTGCCACTTTCTGACCACATGTATCAATAGGAAGAATCTAGTGACTTGCTTGTTTGTTGCTTTTTTTTTATATGCTTATTATGATTTGTATGAAAAAAGATATTTTTCATATTTTAACATTGTGAAATTGAAGATTTTGGTATAAAATTACCCAAATCATTAAATGAAAAACCTGGGGAAGGAGAAACTACAAAAGATGAAGCCACTTATGCAAAGAAAAATATGAAAAATTACTCTTAACAAAGCCTTGGCACAAAGGTCAGTGCAGTTATTTGTGCATCATTTGAGAAGATTTGGATCCTTAATGGTTTTATTCTAAATGTATTCTGGTTCTTCGTGGCTTAACTCTAAAAGTATTAAAATCTGACTCAGTAAAAAAACAAAAGATTTATCTACAAGGTGTTAAAATTTTAAGTCTTTGGACCTCAACTGTGTCTTCTGCTTACAAACAGACGATAACTCCTAGGTTTGTTCTGACCAAGGATAGTAACTCTTTCATCCATTGTGAGCAAGGACAGTAGGTAGGTCTTGGGTCCATTTTGATCAAGGATGGTTGCTCTTTGGTCCATTCTAAGCAAGGATGTTAACTCTTGGGATGATTCTGAGCAAGGATGGAAACTCTTGGGACCATTTTGCAATGACGGTAGCTTAGCAAAGGAGGTCAAAATGAGGCTTGCCCTGACTGTCAGTACAAACATGGGCATTTATTTTGATGTGATTTTCTCTGTGAGACTATTCTCAAGAATTTTGTTTGAGTTGGATGTAAAAGAGGCAGGTCAAAGTCCTGAATGGACAACAGACGACCTGGAGGACTGAACTGGTTGCACCTCTGCACCGTCGTGCATGACTGAGGATAGATAACTGCATAGATCCTTAACTGCACAAGCTACCATCACAGTTCTCCTGCAACCTGCTACTATGACACTCAAAAAGAAGAAAATTTCTTATGTTTTGAGTAGCTGACTGGAATCTCAATGTTGTGCTTTGTCAGCAGTGTTGGAGATGTGACCATATCGTTGTTGATGATAGTTGGAGATGATTTTTATTTTGTTCTGAAGAGGGGGTATCATTGCCTTTGAGAACACCATTTCTCACATTAACTCCTCATGTGGTTTTAATCTTTGTTCAGCATAGCCCTCGGGTCATGACATTGATATAAGATATGTTAACTAGTTGCAAACTGCAACTCATCCAGGGAACGATGTTGTCATATATTCTGCACCAAGGCAATTATTGTCATTAGTGGGAAGCCTAACAGGTACTTTCAATGCATTTTTAATCAGTAAAGGTACCACTAATCATCATTTAAGTGATTTAGCTGCAGTGCCAGCAGTCTCTCTAATGAATTGCCTCATGACGACTTGATCGCTGTCTGCAGATTTCAAGTGCCCATGTTGCAATAGAATAAAGCTTGATGTGGTTGTGTAAGTGGAGTGGAAATGCACGGCATGGGAAATGTGGCAATGGAGACACTGATGATGAGAGACCCAAAGGAAAAAAAAATTGTTTTTATATTTTTAAGTTTGTTAAAATGTTCAAGGGACTTGTAGTCTCCTAGCTTGTCTGTCATGGCCAGACAGCAATAAAAAGTTAAGTATTTCTGCCCAGTTTGACCTAATCAGATTATTTATGCTGTCTTTAAAGTGTTTAAAAAGGTCTAATCAAACTGCCTAATCTGAACTGCAATGTACTTTTCTGTTCCAACAGATCTTGCAAGATGCAGCTGCCCGCTCTGTGACTTCCTCCCTTCGGAAGAGATCTCTTCATGGCAACGGCCCTGGGAGTGCAGGCTTTGTGGTAAAGCCTACAAAACCAAATCGGCCATGACTCAGCATTACAAGATTCACAGTGGAGTACGGGAGCATGTGTGCACCATCTGCAGTGCAGATTTTGCGTACAAGAGTGTGCTGACATCACATTATCGATTTGTCCA
Organism: Conus betulinus; assembly: GCA_016801955.1. Lineage (NCBI taxonomy): Eukaryota > Metazoa > Mollusca > Gastropoda > Neogastropoda > Conidae > Conus > Conus betulinus. Next base: position 101,050 of record JADBJO010001287.1, read on the forward strand.
TTTGAAGGAGAAGCCCCATGAGTGCCCCGTATGCGGGAAATGTTTCAGCTGGTCGTCACACACCTCACCACACACCTGAACAGACACTATGAGTACAAACCTTCCACCTGCCCTATCTGCAACAAACAGTTCAACAGCTTCTACATCAAGAAACACCTGGACACCCATTCTAATGCCAGGCCATTTCAGTGTGCCATTTGCAAGGCCAGATACAAATCAAAGAGGGGGCTGGAGGAACACAAGAAGGTTCACTCGGGCGTGAAGCCTTTCAAGTGTGCGACACATGCGGCCAGAAGTTCCCATACAGCAATTCCCTGGTTGTCCATATGCGAACACATACAGGGGAGCGGCCTTTTTCCTGCCTAAATGCCCATCCACATTCACGCAGTCCACACACCTGAGGACACACCTGAAAGGTGTGCACAAGATAAAGAGTTTTCCAGCTCGTGAAAGAAGAGAGCTGGTACAGAGGGTCTTTGCCAAACCACCACCCGGCATCACCAAAGACCGCTTTCAGCTCGTGAGACATGCTTTGAGCCAAGTGGATGTCTTGGAGAAGCAGGTGGTTGAGATGAATCAGAGCAGAGCAGCAGGTACAGCTGCAGATGATGCATGCCATGTTACTAGCCTTAATGTCAGTCCATTCCAAAGTAAAGCTAAAGGATTTTCTATAAAAGCGAAAAGTGCTGAATATTCTGGCAAAGCAGCAGCAAGCCGTAGAGGCCGAAAAAGGAGAGGACGAGGAAGAGGCCGTTGGCTTGCCACCAGGCATACAGAAAATGGTGAATCAGGTCTCATATCTTGTGATGAAGATGCATATTCATGTAATTGTGAGAGTGCAATAGACGAGACAACTGTTCATGGTGAAGCTGAATGTGGTTCCAGCAAACGAGCAAGAATTCAAGACCAAGAACTTGAAATCTGCGATGATACAATTGAAGATGGTGACTCTGATAATAGCAGTTTGGAGCCAGTTTCAAGAGCAAATCAGTGTATTGTGAAATTCAAGTTTGGGGCTGGCAGAGGGCGGAGAAAGAAGAGTGTGTTGTGAATGCTTTTAGATCTTCAGGCATCTTTGAAGAAAATGCTTGTTCCTTGACCATTGATGTCCAAGTAATAAAGTTTTTGCTTGAACCTAAAGTTTATGCATTTAATGAAAAAAAAAAAGCACCATGTTACTTTTTATTTTCAAACTTTTGAAAGTAAAATCTTGGTTTAATCAACAAGAGGGACAACAAAATGAAGACTGTTGAAGCTTCTGTGAAATGCATAGGTTCTTACCCAAAGGCATATTTGGGTGAAAACTCATCAAAGAGATCAGAAACACTATTTCATCCATTTTCTTTATCAAGTGTTGACTTTGTGCGCTAAGTTGAAGGTTTAAAGTCTTCTTTTTGGTGTCACATCTTGTAAGAAACTGGATCTAAAAGTTTGAAAAAAAGAAAAGGATCTTGTTTCTTGGTGTGCTAAGAAGCATGAAAGTACAGTCTTCAATTTTTGTGTGCAAGCCTTTCTTTTTTTTCTGTGTGTGTGGTTTTTATTCATTTGGTGTGTGAGTGTGTGTGTGAGTGTGTGTGTGTGAGTGTGTGTGTGTGTGTGTGTGTGTGTGTGTGTGTGTGTGTGTAAGACTTTATTATTCAAAACGTATTTAAATTCATGAATTATATCACTACCCGGATTTTAGTATATAGTATAAATACATTGGAATACTAGTTTTGTTAATAGTTTGCATGCATTCTGCATACTCAGAGATTCATTTTCAAGCATGTTGATGCACACAAGTATTGATGCATGCATTTACACACATACGCAAGGTACAAGTATGTACGAACATATGCATGCTTACTTGCGTGCGTGTGCAACATACGCATTTACACACACACACACACACACACATGTGCACACACGCATGCTTGCGTGCACAAGAGCAGGAGAGAGTCAAAATAGTGCACAAGGGAACATTCCTCAGTAATTGCTACAAAATTTGAAGTTGATCAAGTCTTGGGTTTTAAATGTGTTTGATGTAATGAAATTTTCCTAAGATACAATTCTACATTGTAATTAAATTTATTGTCACTGTCTTATCAGTCCATATGCACCTTTATTTAATTAAATTCAAATTTGGATTTTTTCCCTCACAGATGTTGGCAGAGAATGACTTGGCCTGTGTTGATGAGTTCTTGAACACATCATAAATGGTTGGGTATATTGTCTCCTGTGGAGACTGAGTAGCCCCCAAAGATTCTGGTTGTGAAGAGTTAAGAGAAAATGCCTGTCTAAACCTTCAAACTCTGGTCCCATAGATTGTCATGTCCATTCATTTACCACTCCTCCAAACCTTTTGGCACCTAGTCTTGTCTTGCAGTTAGGTACCATATTCAGAAAAGAAAAAAAATTACTTGTATTTTCTTTGCATAGCGTTGCTGAGACCTGAGTATCCATAGGCTCTTGTTGTAAACACCATTGATACTTAATGCTCCATATCATTTAAAAGAAGAGAAAAAAAGAAAGAAAATGTAGCTACACCATATGTAACAGTACAGTCATATAGTTAACAAGAGGTAGCTTGAGAAACAAGCTTTGTAAAATAGATGGAGCTGTTTATATAGCTGATCTGGAAATGTACAGAAATGTCTTGCTTCAGTTTATGGAGAGAGACTGACAGTTGTATATATTTCTTTTCTTTGCAATATCAGCATCCTGCAACTGATTAGAGAAGAATGACCATCCCCCCCCCCCCCCCCCCCCCCTTACCCCTTCTTCACCTTGATTTCTTTGATATAATTTTCAATATTCAAATTTTAATCTGCACTAGATTTACTGCTGCAGCTGTCTGTTATTGTAAACCTTTCCACTGTCTTACATCAGGAGTATTTCTATTGATGATTTTAGGGATTATCCAGCATTTTTTGCTAATAGTATTCGTCATTTTGGTGGCAAAAGTTACAGATTTTTTTCACTCTACATAGAGATTGAAATGAATCATTTGAAACTTTACATTTTGGTTGAGGAATATAATGGCTATATTTGCAAATTTGTGTCAGGGTTTCCCATCAGCGTGATTGCGAGTCAAACATAAAATGAAAATTATGCAAAGTACATTTTTAAATTGAGAGTGAGGGTAGAAACATGCAACAAAGTATCTGCCTGCACGTTCACCTGCACATTACATCAACTTGGTGTTGCATCATTTGTACAGGCTGATGCAAGAGATTGAAACTAGACCACAACCATCAACATTGCATTTAAAATGCACCCTTCTCAGAAGAATATGATGAACTGCATTGTTACAAGTTTTCTTTTGCATGACTGCATTGTGACAAAAGTTTTCTTTTGCATGTGTCATCGGTATCGTTCAAAGTTATATCAAAAGAATTCACTCTTACCCACACATGAACATGCGCGCGCACGCGCACACACACACACACACACACAAATGAGAAAAGATGGAAAAGCAAGGAAAAATTTTCATTACCGTGAAATGACAAGTTTTGTCATCAAACAATGACGCCATCACTGATCACACCATCTGTCGCAATTTAAGAAAGAAAAAAAAATACATTATGGGGGCTTCATTAAAACATGTTGGCTGAAAGGATTTGCTGTTCTAGAAAACAGGAAGCATGTCAATTTGTGGAAACTGTGTTGCAGCTAATGTAAAGCTAACTATTGACCCTAAATAGGAAAGTACTTTCAGCCACTCAAAATTTTTCATCATTCAGCAGTAGCATGTTTTGGGGTACATGTATACCCTCTAAAAAGTTTAGATTGGTATACAAATATCTCTTAATATGTAACAGCTATGTTGCTCTCTGTACAGGGAAGTGTCAGAGTTGGTGTATTTTAATAAATGTTGGGTTTTTTCCTTTTCACTAACATACGTAAAATGCATGTTACGTAGAAAAGAGTCAAGGGAGAAAACTCTTGATAAGGCATGGAGGTAGTTCAGGAGAACTGGGGAGTTTTCCATTTGGGAAGTTTCCAAATTGCACTTTTGTTTGTTTGTTTAAACAACTCTTACTCATTCATATGTTTACTATTTCAATCTTTGTTTTCTGCCACCCCCACCCCCATCCCCCACATCACCCTCTTTTTTTTCATCGTGTAGTGTGTATGTGTGTGTGTGTTTACACACTTTCCTAATGTGTGCGGACAGGGAATTCTTGCAATTGGTGGCCCATTAATTTGCACTTTGGACCAGGGAAATCATATTGATTATCTGTTATCTTTTGAAATATTTGAAGGATCATTTGGAGATTGTTTGGAATTGAATGATGTTTCAAGACTATGTTGCCGTTGAAATATTTTTTCAACATTTGTGATTGAAAATAAGAAAATTTGATTCCAACAGACATTTGGCATTGGTGTTCAGTTTTAGGCTGTGGGTTAACTTTTTTTTTTTTTTAGTTAAATCTCTTAACAAGTACAAATAATTCAACATTCTTTCAGTATGAACAGAGTTCCTCTGTAAGAATTTCTTCGGTACACATATGCGAAAGATGAAAAAAAAAAGAAATGCATGAAAACTTCGAACTCTTATTATTCACCTTGTCAGTTGCGTGCCAACATACTAATCCCCAGTATGTTGCTCCCTCAAAATATAAAATGGCTGCCCAAACACTGCAGTTGTGGTCAACAGGAGTTTAGAGGACCTGGATCACACGCACATACATGCACACACACACACACATACACACGCGCGCGCGCGCACACACACACACACACACACACACACACACATGTACACAAGATTGAGAAGCAGCAGACTTCACAGAATGAATAATTAGATGTGCTGCAACAAATAAGACAAGTGTAACTGGACAGGATTATATAACATCATTTAAACAAAGATAAATATAAAATGTCAGTGACTGACACTGTAGATGGTTTGCTAATAAAGAAAATACATTTCATTGGGGGGGAACAAACCAATGAATGAATAAAACATGCACATCACAGGCATGCAGATGAACATGTGCATACATGTGAGTGCATACATGTACATACAATTACTCACACATGCACTCATACACACACACACACACACACACACACACACACACACACACACACACACACATCTCCAAATAGGTTAAATATTTAACAAATATGGCTCAATAACTCTCAACACCATAACTGACCTATTATGAACAACAGCTTATAAAAATATTCAAGGACTACATCAGTGAATAGGTTTAAAGTGTACGCTAGCCGCAGCAATGCAGGGATTTGTACCTAAGACTTGCATGATTTGCAGTCATGTGTTTGAAATCCATCAGAGCCATTCATTCAAGGGACTTGAAGGTTGTGGCTGGTTCCAATGCAGGGTTGGGTGTGCCATAACCTCAAATGGAAAGACTAGAACACTGGGATTCCATGAATTCGTGGAGTTAAGCAAAATGTGGAAAAAGACCCTGTTGAAAGTATAGTATTTCAGGGAAAAAAAAAAAAAAAAAAAAAAAAATATATATATATATATAGGGGAGAAACAATTAGCAGTAGAATCCACAGAGTGCTAGTTGGAATGTTGACCGACAACACTGGCGTCACAGAATCTTGAGTGAACTTCTTTGCGAGAGCAGTTGGAACGATTTTGTCGACTGTTAGCTACTAACAAGCATAAGAATGTCATGCTCTAATCTGTGCATTGGCAACACACTGCCAAAGCAAAAGAGACTGACAAAAGCTGTGCAAATAGTCCTGATTGTGATTGGACCAAAAAGTGGACGAAACACCTCTTAATGATCAGATTTGTGTCAAACTGTTCCATTTTGAAAGCAAGTTTCAAAATTTTCTGAGTAGGGGGAATTACTACACGATACCCTCCATTCTCCTATAGAATTTTTTTTTTTTTTTTTTTTTGCTGTCCCAACTTCTGCACCACCTCAGAGGCAGTGCACCCACGCCGCTCATTCCGACATCCCGTCCACAGCCACAGCCCGGCTGGTCCCGCCGCAACCACGGCACCGGCAATCCACAGGGAGCAGTCAATGTCAAGTCGTCAAGAGGGCAACCCACCGGAGGAGACACTGCACTGCTGCCAAGTTACTTCGGTGGTGTTCAGTGGCGCCTGTTCTGATCTAACATACGCAGGACACCACCTACTAAAGCCCCCTACTGACGACAATAATTGCTTAGTCGTGGAGCCGGCGTGAGTGAGCTCTCCCTCCGGAGGGCGCCACCACGTCCGTCCAACGACAGCCCCCATGGACTCACCGATACCGGTGACCTCGACGGAAACCAAAACAAGGGCCACAGACGTGGAGAGGACATCGAAATTGAGGTCACCATGAGAGCAGGGCATGAAGGGCCACAGAACTTGAGACATTTTTTTTTTTTTTTTTTTAATGCTGATCGATGAGAATGAGGATGATTAAGATGATGCTACGGATTTCCATTTCGGTCTGAGACTACATGACAGGGCTGTACTCTACGCTTCCTTTCATAATATATCCTGGCGTCAACCAGGCCCGAGAGATACAGGCACCTGCAGTGCTGGTCAGGAAATTTGAGCAACACTCTCAGAAACGCATCCATTAAGTGGATGAAACTCGACTGTGTGGTCCCAGTCTTCCCAACTGAGTCCACAGCAAACTCAACTCTGGGTAGGAGCCGGTCGGGGCAGAAAAAACCCACATGACTCTGATGGGATTCGAACCCACGACCTCCCAGCCGGGAGTCCGCGACGCTAACCACTTCGCCACGGCGGCTGGTCTCCTATAGAATTTTAGGGATTTTTTTGCTTTTCCTTATTGGAAGCTCTGAGAACCACACAGTTAAGTTTCATCCACATTATGGATGTGTCTCGACAGTGTTGGGCAAAATTCCTGCAGGTATCTGTGTCTCTCAGGTCCAGTTGGCACCAGTATATTATATCATGAAAGGAAACATTGAGTAAAGCCCTGTCGTGCAGTCTCAGACATGCATAATTTTTTTCATATTCATTTTTGATGATAATCCTATAAAGAGCAAAAATTGTCGCTATTCTCGGCCCCTCATTCCCTGCTCTCATGGTGATCAGAGTTTTGATTTCAACAGCCATATGCTTATCGTGAGTTCATGCCAAAGTTGTCAGTGGCTCAAATCAACAGGAACAGTCGTTGGATAGTCATGGAGGTACCTTATGGAGGGGAATGTTCATTTATGTTAGCTCAGCGACTTAGCAGCAGTTCTTGGCGTCTGTGTGAAGCTTGGTAAACACTGTGCTGTGTATTCTGCATCAGAACGGACATCACTGAACACTGCCTAGTTGAACGCAGCGCGGTATCTCCTCTGATAGGTTGCCTGTCAACAACCTGGTATTGACGGGTCCCTCAGGACTGTACGGCTCTGGGCTTGCTACAGGATGGTGGTGGGTGTGGCTATGCATTGGGGAGCCAGAGTGTGCAATGTGGGAACAATGCAGCATTGGATATGACAAAATACACAGCAAATCAAGGTATAATCTGTATTCATGTAAATCTCATGCGCGTGCACACACACACACACACACACACACACACACACACACACACACACACATGTGCGCATTTTCGCGAGATGATTTTATGTAGATTCGCGGTTTACACAAATGCATGTAAATCCGAGTCAAAACAAGCGATCGACTTCGATTTTTTCTCAAAGCGGCCTGGTTGCAGAGACTTTAATTAATGACGTCAACAATGAAATTACGTCATACAGCTCGAAATACTTTGTTTTCAGGAGGAAATCTAAGAATCGTGGGCGTCTTCAAGTTTCATGTGATCAGATTGTAAGTTTGTTTGTCATTATTTAACAAGTGCATAAACTCGCTGACAGATGTTTTTGGAGTGCAAAACTGGCTAGCCACGTTCGGTCCGTGTTTTAAGTGTCCGTGTTTTAAGGCGGGAGCATGTTCTTAGGATAACTGTGTAGCAAAGACAGTCATAAAAGATTGAATGATACTTGGTGAGAAAGTACGGTCACGGTGGAATATGTAACCCAGATCATCTGTGCAACAACGTGTACAGTGTGTGGCATAGTCAACATGCATAGCAAGTTAGCGGTGCGATATGGTGTGTGTGTGTGTGTGTGTGTGTGTGTGTGTGTGTGTGTGTGTGTGTGTGTTTTTGCAGTGTATCAGGCAACACTTTTAACATGAGATCCAGTTTAATTATCAGCTACGTATTTGATAATTGTAGTTCTGGGGTTTAGAGGTCCCCAGTTACCTTACATTCTGTCGATAGCTTCCTCTTCTGCCCGCGCGATCGGGTAGCCAACAAAAATAGGAACTTATAAAAGAAAACCAGGCAAAATTGGTTTAAAAAACAAAACAAAAACAACAAACAAACAAAAAACTTCAAAGTGAAGCGAACCCTGCACTGTTCACTTTCTCTGCTGTTTGCTCGTCACTTGATTCCTAGTCTGGCCTAGGTGTCAGTCACAAAGATGGAACTCACGACAGGTAAGCTTATGCATGTTTGTATGTAGATCATAGCTCAAAATGCGGCTAGAAGAAAGACAAATGTCCTTTTTAGTTGATTTTTTTTTCAATGAAAAAATTTGCGCGCGCGCGCACACACACACACACACACACGCACACATACCGCGCGTGCGCGCACGTTGGATAGTCATGGCACACACACACACACACACACACACACACACACACACAGTGCGTGCGCAGAATTGTTGGATACTCATGGTACACACACACACACGCACGCACGCGTGCACGCATGCGCGCGCGCGCGCACACGCACACACACACACACACACACACACACGCGCGCGCGCGCGCGCGCACACACACACACACACCAAGCCGGTTTCTGAGGTTTTCTTGACAGGAAAAATAAAATGTTAGTATACATTTGTGGACTCGTATGATGTACCTGCTGAAAACTTTTTGAGCAATATGGAGGTTAAGACCATGAAGTCTGAGCATAATGTTATTAATATCATTTCATAGGCCTAATTAAACAGTAAACAATCCTAGGACCGATTCATCAGTACATTTGATTTTCAGTATAGCAGGACCGTTAACCGCATCAGTTTGATTTTCAGTCTAGCAGGACAGATAAACTTGACACATTTCCTGGGTGCACAGACTTTCAGAATTCGTTCCTTCATCTTTTGTCCTTTGATAAGTGATGAAAGACTTTTGTCGTAAGATGACAGTGATGTGAGATTTAACGTTCATAACTCCCGGTGAAGTTCTGGTCGTAACTGACGGTTAGTCTGAAGAATCGTTTTCAATTAAAGTTAGATGTGTATGTGTATATCAGAAAGCCTAACAGGATTGTGACACTGGAGGGGAGAAATATTTGTCCACCATATGTTTATCATGTCAGTATATAAATAAATATCATTTAGAAAAAAAAAAAAAAGAAAAAAAAAACACATAAAGGCCTATGTACAGTAAATTTAGCTTTATCATCGGAAATTTGCTGACGGAAAAAATACTCAGTTGAAAGATCTTGGTACAATGGTAGGCTATCTTTGCCCTAGACAAACCAAAAAAACTGAAACAGGCCAAAATCGACGTCTGTTAAAAACTCTCGTTTCATTGCTCACTTATTAGCTGAACACGATTTAACCGTGTTCATTATTTCGAATGTTAGTCACACAAAGACTGATAAAAACCGGCCAAGGTGAACTACCAGTAACCCATCTGTACGGTTTCAGATTGAAATCAACACGGATCGTATTGATCGATCTTTGTCAACCAGTAATAGTACTTTCTTTTTCTGCAGAGTTAGAACACTCGGAAGTCTGGAGGGAAACAACTGGACCCCACAAAACCGCCTAACAAACCCTTCACAACAGGGACTCTGCACAGAAATCGCTGGAAAAGAAATCAAATGAGTCGAACTCGCTGAAGCGACGCCATTACCATGACACACTGTATGGTCTGTAAGTGTGGGTGAGCAACGAGTCGAGAAAAGAGTCAGGACTGGTTGTTGGTTGTTAAAAACCAGCGCTCATGCCTAAACACGAATCGAGAACGCTCTACATTTTGAAAGTGACACAGTCACATACTTCTTGGTGACGTTGTGACGACTGGCGAACTCTGTGACGTCGTCATGCATAAACGGGTGACGGAGAAACAACGTCATAGGTGGTCAGCCATAATGCTAGTGGCAGGTCTGACCACGTTGCCCACATCTCTGTCGTTACTGGCGTTACTGTCTACATTCGCTTCGTTGTGGACGAAGAATTGGAACTGGTGCAAGGTATGCACACAGCAACCCTGCCTTATTTTCTGGCTGTCACGGGTATGTAGAATGGATATTGGGTGTGTAATTTCTGACTCAGCTTCCGTCTGTGTCTAGTCTGTTTCTGATCATGTTCTTATTTCGGGTTGCGTAACTTAAGAAAGGAGTTAATTATTGCACCTGTTAGTTCATTCACTTGTTAATTATTTTTCATGTCCCAATGTTCGGTCCTAAGCATCAAGAGGTCAGTTGTCTTGACGACAAAAAGTATAGGCTATACTGAGTACGCGCTAGGGAGAAAATTATATAAATGACAAATTTAGTCTTCCAAATCAAGTTAGTTTTGGGTGTACTGAACGGTGGGTGTATCGTTATTTGATTGTCAAATGGGGTAAAATAGTCAACACTATTGATAATTGACAGAGAATGATCACAATAGTCATATGAACATCTTCATGCCTTATGCCCTTTTGTTGATTGTTTGATGCTTCTGGCATTCTGTAGATTTCTCTCATTTCATATCGACCACACCGTGACAGCCCTATATTTGTATTTGTCTGCATCGTGTGTATGAAATTTGAGAGCGAAATGCTGCGTAATTTTTTATTTTTTTTTTAATGAAACTAGTTTAAACGATGTTTGCGCATCATGATCGTATTTGCACATGTTACATCTGTTATTGCTGTGTGTGCATAGAATCTGTTTCACAAAGTGCATTGCGTATAGGAGGGATTGAATGGGAAAAGTTTTCTTATTTGTTTTTTTTTGTGTCGTAACTTTATTAGGGGACTGTGGGTACCATAGTTAACAGTAGGAAGCGGGAAGAAAATTTAGGGAATAGCACAAAGTTTACAGAGAAGAAACCCCTCACGTACAAGTATTTCAGTACTTGCATGACTTCTTACACTCTGAACAGGTGGGGCTGTACCCGGACCACGACTCCTGCACGCCCTGTGCTGGAGTATTAACTCTTGAAATGCTAAGTGGGTCAGACCGAATTCAGGTCATGGCTTCTGGATGCCCTTCCACTGTCATCTATCACCCTCTCTCCTCTCCCCCATCCCCACGCCTTTACATAAATTGTCTATTTGACCAGCAATTGCCATTGCATTCTGGGAGTTTTCGAGAGTGTATCATGAGATCATAGGAGGATGCGCTCAAAACACCCTTACTCCAACCTGTATGACGAGAACTTTGGCTTTGTAGCTCTTGCATACTTCTCAGCCTTGTGTAGATGTTAGCTTCCTCCAAACCGCTTCCACGTGGCACTATGAGTTTGGTCAAAATCATTTATTTTGACGAACCGAGTGGAGAACTATACCCAATCTGACACCGTATTTTCTGACGTTTGTTCTTTGCGCCTTAAATTTTATCAGGTGACTGATGGGTAATATAAATGGCTTTGTTAAGAGCCATTAAACTGTTTATTATAAGGGAAATTATGATGGGGCCCATTGATGCGTTGCTTACTGTCTGTGTAAAGTTTTTTACTGTTTCATGATTTGCGTGCTATGTTTTGCAGCCCAGTCTTCCACGGCTGTCTTATCAAGATTGATTATAGTGTTGCAGTGTATTTTGCGGTTTGCAAGTAACGTCCAGTGAACAGTTACGCGTATTTGAATATTGTACTTACAAATGTGGATATGCTGTCATTTTTTTTTAATTTTTTTTTTTGTGTGTGTGTGTGTGTGTGTGTGTGTGTGTGTGTGTGTGTGTGTGTGTGTGTGTGTGTGTGTGTGTGTTTGAGAGAGAGAGAGAGAGAGAGAGAGAGAGAGTGTGTGTGTGTGTGTGTGTGTGTGTGTGTATTTATTTCGCCTCGCTGCCTGTGTGCATGCTTATGCAATGTTCTTTTGGTATTTCTCAGACTGGTCATTTCTATACTATCGAGACAACAGACGCAAAAGCAATAAGTGAGCTCATTTTTTGCTGAACTTACTTGCAGGTACTATTAACTTTCTGGGCAACTTGATGCTCCTGAGCACAATGGCACGCGCTCACAGACCCAGCTCGCGTGCGACCGCAGTCCAGCCACTTTTCATCGCCATCATCATAGACCTGGGGGCGACTTTGATCGTTTTTAGTGGCTGCATCTTCTGTTTTGTACAGGTGATTGACAGTACCGTTCCGTCTGCCTCAGTTTTTTTGTGCACCTAGAACAGACAGAGAAAGGGGCGTGCGAGAGGGCCTGAGAGGGGGAGAGGAGAGCAGGTTACGAGAGGGAGGTAATGATGGGGGAGGGGGGGGGGGGGGGGGGGTGAGGAATGTGGGAACCATTTCTCCCCCCGCCCCCACCTTTGCTGATCCACTCCTGGGGTCTTTCTTCTCCTTCTCACATACATACACACACACACACGCGCGCGCGCGCGCGCGCGCGCGCGCGCGCACGAACTTTTGTATTGAATGAAACCCTGACATCCCAGCGGGGAAACATGAACGGATTCACGAATATATGTGACTATAATAGTTACTGGTGTACACGAACAGATTCTCTCATAACCACCTCACAGACATTGGCCTATGTATCCTCACCTAGCTTCAATGTCAATATGACGACATTCAATGAACCATGCACATGTCCCCACCATTCACGCGAGGAGATATGCCGTAAGTTCCGTATACAAGCTCGTGCATTAAGTTCCGTATACAAGTGTGGCAAAATACAAAACGATGGTTTAAAACATTTTAAGACCGATCAGATCTAGCTTGTAAACGATAACATTTGAAGAAGACATTTAAGTTTGGTAAATACAATTCACAGTGGCGGTGATGGGTCTTGCCGGAAGTCAATAATATTTGTCGTCTGCTTCGTTCGGGCTCCAGGTTAGTCATTCACTGATATGACTGATAAATAAATTAAAAAAAAACCCAAACAACTGAACTACGAAATTTGAAGGGCAACAGAACATAAGTAGAATTCAGATAAGATTTCTTTGTTATTTTGATTGAACTGGGAGAGGGGAAGGTCTTTTTGAGGTTAAAATTCAGTGGTTGCGAGTATGCAGCGTGTTTTACTGCTGTTAGATTTTAGACCAATAACATCATCTCATTATTCATTTCTTAACTAAGTTGACTATTTAAGAAGAAAAAAGAAAATTAAAAAAAAAAGGCAAAGCATGACTTAGGGGCTTTCTACTATCGATAAAACGTATAGGGACTCGTATCAAATGATAAAGGGATTTGTCTGCGGAGGTGACGGTGGTCGTGAGTTCGACTTGAATCACTCGTGGGATCGGATTTTTTTTTGGCTTGAAAATCCTTTCTGTCCACTCAGCAGTAAATGCGCACGTGATTCAGTTCAGGGGAGGTTAGGCGTAAAAGACAAGCAAGAAAAAAAAGACTGGGTTCGAAACCCAGAGGTGAGTGAAAGAGACAAAGAAGAAGATTTCTAAGACGAGTTTCCCAGAGACGACCACCGAAAACCCAGTCCTGGAACCTGGTGACAATCAACCATAAGCGTCACCATCACCCAGTGCTTATGAAACTTGAAGTGACTTGCTCGAGAACTGTGATGTGGTGTGCAAGTGTGTGTGTGTGTGTGTGTGTGTGTGTGTGTGTGTATGTGTGTGTGTGTGTGTGTGTGTGTGTGTGTGTGTGTGTGTAAACCTGGCCAGGTAAGAAGCCATTTTATTGTAACCCGGGATTAGGAAGTATTGATCTTTTATGTTTTGATTATTCCATTTTGTGTAACTGGATTTTTATGTCTCATTATAAGTAGCATAGAAACTGTATTTCTTGCTCTCAGTCGGGTTAGGAGGGAAGCGAATGCGTGACATCCC
>JADBJO010001287.1:122500-127500 GCA_016801955.1 Conus betulinus
GTAGATACGCACGCATGCACACCTTTGTCTCAGTCCACCCATTTATCAATCCGTCTATCTTATATGCATGCCAGCTTTAGACTCTCTCTCTCTCTCTCTCTCTCTCTCTCTCTCTCTCTCCTCTCTCCTCTCTCTCTCTCTCTCTCTGTCTCTCTCCCCATTTCCCCCCTCCCCCTCCTCCCACTCCCCTACCTCGCCCACCTCCCTTCCGACATTTTTTTTTTTCTTCTCGTTCATTTCAAACACTTGGTCACACTATTCATCATTGCCTCAAGTATTTCCCATTTATGTGAAGCTGGCACCTGAACTAACATGTATATTAGCGTACATAAACGCAAGTAGGTTTGCACGCATGCATACCTACATATTAGCCCATCCATTTATCAGTCCGTCTGTCTTACATGCATGCCAGCTTTAGACAGGCTCTTATGTCACACAATCTCTCTCTCTTTTCTCTCTCTCTCTGTGCGTGCGCGTGTGTGTGTGTGTGAGCTTACATACCCACATGCATGCATGGTATAGTGTGAGCGCGCGCGCGTATGTGTGTGTGTGTGCGTGCGCGCGCGCGCAAGTGGATGTGTGTATAAGCTTACATGCGTACATGAATGCTTGGTGCTCGTGTGCGTGTGTGGGAGAGACTAGTGAAGAGGGGACGGGGAGAGGAGAGATGACAGGGGAAGGGGTATGATGGGGGGAAGGGGAAGAGGGAAAGTGGACGAGGAGAACAAGGGGAGGATAAGGTGAGGGAGCAAGAGGCTGGGGAGGAGGGGGGGGGGGGGGGGGGGGGTGATGCGGAGTCACTTCAGTGATGCCTGCTCTGACGTCACATATGCAGGACACCTGCTACGCTAATTGCCAGCGATAAATAGTCGCTGAGTCTCGGAGCCAGCGTGAAAGAACGTGCCCTTCCGGAGGCGGATATGACGTGCGGTCACCGACAGTCCCTATGACCAACAACCTGGACATGAGGTCCTCTAGGGCATAGTTGTGGAGGGCAGCTTGAAACTAAGGTCATCGTGAGAGCAGGGCTTGAAGGGCCGCAGAATGCGTTTTCAAGACGGTGCTCCAGAGTTCCATTATGGTCTGAGGCTAGGTTTACATGTCGAGACTGTACCGTCATAATATAGCCCGGCGTCAACCAGCCGCTTGATATATAAGACACCTGCAGTGCTGGTCGGGAATTTTAAGGAATTCTCGCAGAGACACATCCATTGATTAATGGATAAAACTTAACTGTGTAGACCTAGTTCAGGTCTTCCCGCAGAAGCCCATAGTACACTGAACTCAGGATACGAACAGGATCATGAGAATTCGAACGAAAATTCAAACCAGTAAATGCCGCTGATAGACCCAAACGTTCATCTCACAGCCCGTAACCCGAGACACTGACCATTGGGCCACTGCAGCTGATGCATCTGCATTTTTCATTTTAAATCAAGATTGCATTTATCTATCTGTTGTCATTACAACCATCGTCAGTGTTGACGTCACTGCCGCGAAGCATAAAACTAAGCTGAAGTTTGACGGCCTACTTTTTTTTTCGCCCGTATTATCATGTCAGATGACGTCATTGGTTACTGAGTTGACGTCAAATGTATTCCCCAAGACGGAATGTCGAACAAACAAAGTGTGGAAAATCCCTGACGCTGAAATGTTCACGAAGAATCATATCTACATAACGTTCCATGGATTTCGATCATAGAAAGGTCAGTAATCTACGTTTACAAGTTTCGTGAGAAATCCTTTCCGAGAATTGTTGAACTCCGCCCATCAAGAATTTGACCGTCATTCTCCTGGTCATAAGATTCATGTAATTCCATATCTAACTTAGAAGCAGTGTAGATCTGTATCTTGCGCAGTGTTTGGTAAAAACCATCGTGATACTCATGTAGATCAGCTGAGCAGGTAACTGATTCAGTACGCATTCTGTTCTCGTCGTATCTGTCGGGGACACGGTACATTTACATGCTTGACACACATCTCTGAATTAAGCCGATAGTATGTGTACAATCACCGGCCTCCAAACTTTGTACAAGATACAGATGTGGGTTCAGGCAATACATATATAATGTTTGTATACAGAATACATTGTCTCCTCAACGTGGTGTAGCTTACGTATCATATACATTGCAGAATTTAGATAATTGAGCAATAGCAAACAATACACCAAACGCATAACTGAAGACTAATTTGTAGTATAGTGAGTGTACATATGGGATTGACATTGTTCTATGATTTTGTGTGTGTGTGTGTGTGTGTGTGTGTGTGTATGTGTGTGTGTGTGTGTGTGTGTGTGTGTGTGTGTGTGTGTGTGTGTGTGTACGAAAGAAATGATAAATGTAATTGCTGTTTAAAAGAGTGACATGAATTAAGCGTTGATATTCCACGGAAAGTGATATTCTTAAGTGACAAAATCAAGAATGTCTTGTTGAATGGCACAGACTAGAATTGTTCACAGGATTCTTGCTGCAAACGTTGTTTGAAACTCAATGGAAAAATATCGTGCTACAAACTGCTTGCTATTCAAATGATGCGAGAGACTCCACCGAGTATGCCTTTTGAAGTTGCGAACTTGTGGTTTTTTTAACTCTGAAAAAAAATCGTTGTTAATGAAAAATTTCAAAATGCACATAATGTAAAGATCTCAGATAATTTTGCTGTCTTTAATGTGTGTTTCGAGTTAATTAACAAATTATGTGGCTTAGCTGAAAGTATGTATGTAGCGTCTTTGTGTGGTCGAGTGGGCTGTAAGCAGTGCAGATCATTTCCATTATTTGGACTGCAAATTCCCATAGATGTAGGGAGCTATCAACATCCTACACAACTAACATGAATGTAACTTTAAATGTATGACTGTGAAAACGTTCAACGTCCATTCTGTCTTAATGTCCGAGTATCGTGATGATCGGTTGATCGGTCGTAAGGTTGTCTGAGTTATACTCAGTGATTCATAACATGTACTAGCGTTATCATATACTCCACTTCGTGTCTTATTTGGGCTTGTTTTTTCTGTTTTCACATACTCGCACGGAATGATTGGAATCACTGTTTTATCATGTCTTCTCTTGTCTTGTCCTCTCTTGTCCAGACCTGTGTTGTCTTCTCTTCTCTTGTGGACACTTGTCTTCTCTTGTCATAATTCTCTGTGTTCACATATATATCTATACGGAATGTTTTGTAGCTTTGTCTTGTCTCTGCGTTTTCACACATTCTTACGTAGTATTTGAAAGCATTGTCTTGTCTAGTTTTGTCATTTCTTGTTTCTCTGTTTTCACAGACTTTCACGGATTTTTTTTTTTTTTTTTTTTTTTAAACACTGCCCTGTCTGGTCTCGCGCGTTTTATTTTTGTCATTACTCATCTCCACGGAATGTTTGGAAACACTGTCTTGTCTGTGTGTGGTTTTGTCTTGTCTTGTTTCTCAATTTTATATACATGCACGGAATGGTTAGAAACACTGGCTTGTACTGTTTCTGTGTTTTTTTCGACGTTTCTTTCTTTCTTCTTTTTTCACGTTTTTCCACATATTCCATTGTCCTGTTTCTCTGTTTTCTTTACACACACACACACACACACACACACACACACACACACACACACACACACACACACACACACCCCCGCTCCCCCCCCCCCCCCCCCCCCCCTTCCCCCCGTTTTCTGCCTGATTTCCTGAAATGTTTGGAAGCATCGTCTTGTCTTATTTCTGTGTTTACGTACCTCCACGGAATGTATGGAACACCACCATCTTGTCTTGTTTCCCATACCACCACAAAATATTTGGAACCACTGTTTCTACTAACCCTGACTGAATGCTTCAAAACAGTGCCTAGACTTGTCATTGTTCCCTGTTTCTACTTCAAAACTTTCAGAAACACGTATTCTTGTCTCTATTTCCACATACCCCCACTGCGGAAATACTGCGAAACGTTGTCTTGCCTTGTGTCTCCGTTTTCACGGAATATTTGGGAGCAGTGGCTTGCCTTGTATCGTTTTTTTCTCTTGTTTCCACGTGCCCGCACGGACCGTTTGAGCACTCTGTTTTAATGTGTTTTTGTGTCATTGTTTCCACACGCCCCCACGGTCGAGATGTTTGGAAATGCCATCATCTTCAGTTTCTCGGCTGTCTTGTCTGGATACATAGAGTGAAGGTGGGACTGTATACGGGTAACGATGCTTGATCGATCCCAAAGCCACAGCAGCTGCTAATTACAGGAGATTGAAACTTAGTGGCTGGTTCTCAACAAACAATATGTGGTCATTGCCAACAGACGCTGTGAAGACCTAGCACAGCTGTGGGAGGTGGATGTTGGAAGGAACGACAAGGAAGTAAAAGCTAATAGAGAGGATTTCAGTACTAGAAGACGGAGACATGCCGAAGAAAGGAAAGAGGAGGAGGAGGACGACGACGACGAGAGGGAGAGGATGGGAGGGGGGTGGAGATGAAGGTTGAAGATTAATGACCTAGGAGAAAAGCGCAAAGTGTGGAAGAGAAATGCCGAAAATTGAAGGAAAGAAGGGGAAAGGATGAGGGGTGGAGATGATGAAAAGTGGGAGGTGGGGGGCGGGATAAGAACTAAAAAAATGGTGAGAGGGGAGACTGGAGGGAGAAGGGAGGTGGAGGGGAGGTGCACAACTGAGAGAGAGAGAGAGAGAGAGAGAGAGAGAGAGAGAGAGAGAGAATTATCCGACCAGTACAGACATCGATCTGACAAAACTACTCGTCCCTAAGAGCCTCCAGCTGATGAGACGTTAATCCCACCTTTTACGACAAGGGAGAAGACAGAAAGGCGGAGCCAGTGGCAGCGAGACACAGAGGTACCGTACCCCCCCCCCCCCCTCCCACACCCACCCCCACCCCCCCCACCCCCCGCCATCTACATTCCCATGCTCGATCCCCCCGCCCCGACTCCCTTCCTCTTCCTCCTCCCGTTCCCCATAGACTGACAGACAGAGAGACAAACGAACCAAGAGATGACATAAGGTTCTGATCACAAAGGC
>JADBJO010001287.1:142500-167500 GCA_016801955.1 Conus betulinus
CAGGCGAATGTAGACGCGCGAAGTCTAATGCATAGTGTTGTTACCGGCAGGACCAGAAAACAATAAAAACAAAGCAGCAGGACCAGAAAATAATAAAAACAATCGTACAATTGAAGCATTTTCAAAGGCGTCCCCCCCCCCCCCCACCCCCCATCCCACCCCCCTCCACTTCTTTATTTTTTCAAAATTGTGTTGAATGATTGAGTATTCTTAATTCCGAGTTTTATTTAAATTTGTTGTTATAGTAGTAGGCTATACATACGACCGAATACATTTTAGTCTATCGTGCCTTGCAATGAAGTAAAAGTGGACAGCAGAACCCGTGTTCGAGCGCGCTGTAGTGAGCCCAGCAAGAAGATAAAAAAAAAAAGAGGAACGATCGGGGAGGAAAAAAAAATCGGAAACAGCTACTGTTATATTAGCTAGCAACGGTGCAAAATGTGCGTGCACGAGTGTTTGGAACTGGGACTCAGACAACCAGCCATTAAATGTAGGCATACTACACTCGGCTGATAAAGCGACCCCGAAGCCTCAATATTCAATGGTCGTGTGTTTGTTTCGTGCGGTAACCGATTTGCCTACATACGACAACTGAAAGCATGATATCTCAAACCTTTGATGCAGCGAGTAACGGTAAGTATATGACGTTTGATTAATTATGGTGTCTTCTGAAGCGACAATGGTATTTTGCTTTTGATTTGCTGTGCAATCTTAGTAGCAATGACTAAGAATACGCTATTTCTATGAAAGACATCTTTGGGACTATTTGTCTGCCACACTACGAGAATATACAGAGATATTTTGTGGCGTCAGTTTAATGTTATGGCGAACTGTGTGAAACTGGCACACATCGTTTTCGAACTGACTCCCGTTTGGCCTACATCTCTTGCTATCAATGGAAGTTCAGTAATATCATTCCATTCCCTTCCACCCTTCTCTCTCTCTCTCTGTCTGTCTGTCTGTCTGTCTGTCTCTCTCTCTGTCTCTCTCTCTGTCTCACTCTCTCTCTCTCTCTCTCTCTCTCTCTCTCTCTCTCTCTCTCTCTCTCTCTCTCTCTCTCTCTCTTGTTAACGGCCGTCTGCTAAACTTATAGAATATAATCTTTATTTCTTCCATCTCTCTGTCTCTCTTTATCTTTCTTGTGCGCATGCACACACGCACGCGCGCTGCAACCCCCCTCCCTGTCCCTCCGGTACCCTTTCCAAACGCGCGCGCGCGCACAACACACACACACACACACACACACGCGCGCGCGCGCGCGCGCGCGCGCGCGCATAGGCGCACATACATACATCGCGCTTGTCACACCACTGAAATAAATGGACAATGTGTATCATTGGCATCTTGTGACTTGTCGTTTATATTATCTCAAAGTATGACACAGCCAGTCTAGTGTACCTAGAACCGTCTTCCAACCCGTTAAAGCGGCAGCTGTGATGAAGTTATTGGCTTAAATTGTTGTGTAAAAAGGGACAGCTTGGGAACATGTTTGATCGATGAACCGCCGGGATGGACGACGTTGAATCTGTCATAGTGCAGTCGATGTAATCGTTGACGTTTACAGGTTAGTAGTATCAGAACAGACACGGGGTCGATGTACACCTCTGTAATGTCGTGGATAAACACGCACGTACGTACGCAAACTCGCACTCACTCTCTCTCTCTCTCTCTCTCTCTCTCTCTCTCTCTCTCTCTCTCTCTCACACACACACACACGCACGCACACACACACACACACACACACACACACACACACACACACACACACACACACACACACGCACGCACGCACGCACGCACGCACGCACACAGAACACACACACACACACACACACACACACCACACACATACACACACACACACACACACACACACACACACACACACACACACACACACACACACGCACACACACACACACACGCACGCACGCATACACACACACACATACACACACACACACACACACACACACACACACACACACACACACACACACTCGCTCACTCGCGGTACGCACGTAAGCATGTACACACACATGCAATTGATAAAGATTACAATGGACACCGGTGCGATTTTTCAGGCAAAAAAAAAAGAAAAAAAAAAAAAAAAAATAGTGGTATGAATTTGGGAAGCAGAGTAGATAAATGATTATGTGTATATTTGGATGTGATTATTAATCATTATTAAAACATCCCCCCCCCCCCCCTACTCCCGCCATGCATCCTTCTCCATCCTTTCAGTCTGGTTTCTGTCTCCCTCTGGGAGGAGGTCGGAGATATAGAAGGGAGGAGGGGAGGGGGGGGGGGGGGGGGGCAGAGAAAGAGAGACGAAAGGAAGGAAATTACGATAAGACTAGCCTAACAAGTAGGAATAAGCCTCAGTAAAAACAAGAAACTATCTAGATTGGCTAAAACCCTAAAAACAAGTAGTTTACGCCCTACCCACCCATCCCGCGCCTTCCGTCGCAAACACACACACACACAAACATACCCCCCCCCCCTCCCCCGTTATCCCCCCCCCCCCCCCCCCCCCCCCCCCCCAAACCCTCTTCTCATCGGGCCCCCTCCGCCACCCACAAAAAAGCGGACCTGTCAGATAAGATGAAACAGCAACCGATCTCTCAGAGGCAAAAATTCCCACACATACACACACACACTCTCACGCGCGCGCGCACACGCACGCATGCACACACGCGCGCGCGCGCGCACGTGCGCGCACGCACACATGCATACATAAACACACGCGCGCGCGCACGCTCGCAGGCACACACACGCACGCGCGCGCGCACGCTCACACACACACACACACGCGCGCGCGCGCACACGCACGCGCGCACGCACCGCACACGCACACGCTACACTGTCGCACGCTTAGCTAGACTGGTGACTGAAATGTTTACATGTGATTAGGGACCAACAACAGATGTGGAAAGAAAGATATCTCTCCCTATGTCAACAGCTCACGCTGTACTCACAATTGATGAGTTCATCGTGGCTACAACGCCCCAGTCTCTGCATTCTACCGAGATCTGTGCAAAGAGGTAGTCAGAACAGCGTGGGGTCCTGGACTTGTTGACCTGCGAACAGAATATTCTCTCCGCTTTCTCTCTTCTCTCTCTGTCACTCACACACTCACTCACTCACTCACACTCAGCTTTTGACAAAATAGTCGTTTTAATAGCAACGACGGGACTACAGATTTTGCATCTCAAGTGTTGAAGGAGAAGCAAACCAGTTCGACGAGCGGAGAAACAAAGAGAAACAGAAAGACTCTGATGTGAAGAATTTCACGGCCCAGATCCGCAGCGCCTAGTCAATCCAATGTTTGTTCGAAAAACACTGCATTTTCTGGTTTTGTAGATCATTATATCTTAAGGATTGCACGTGACACCTGTAAAAGAGAAATCTGGAATGTGTGTACGAGAGCGCTCGCGCGTGCACATGTGTGTGTGTGTGTGTGTGTGTGTGTGTGTGTGTGTGTGTGTGTTGTGCAGTGTGTGTGCGTGCGTGTGTGCATGTGTACGTGTGTGTGTGCGTGTGTGTGCGCGCGCGCGCGCATTGCGTTGTGTTGTGCACATGCACTCTAGATCCGACATCTCAACATTGCAAAGGAAAGAGAAGGTAGATACTTATCGTAAGCACTAGCACATGCACACGGGCGCGCGTGCACACGCTGTTACACTCGTGCACACACACACACACACACACACACACACACACACACACACACACACACACACACTCTCTCTCTCTCTCTCTCTCTCTCTCTCTCTCTCTCTCCCTCTCTCTCTCTTACTGCTGGAAAGAGATGGAAGCATCCACATCGCAGTCGCACACCGCCCTTCAACAAAGCTGCTTGCAATGTGCAAGCGCATGATATGAGCCAGCAGACTGTTAGCAAACAGACACGGCAAACGAAAATTAAGCGCAACGCTTCCTTTTCGGCCCGCCCCTTTCCCCCATCTTTGCTTCTCTGTAAGCGTCTGCTTACCTCTCTTGCCTCTCTCCTCTCTCTCTCTCTCTCTCTCTCTCTCTCTCTCTCGCTCTGTCTCTCTCACTCTCTCTCTCCCCGTACCTCCCTCTTTCCTCTCCCCCCACTCCCCCTCCCACTTTCGCAGTTTGTCCCTAGATCTCTCTGTCTCTCATTGTGTGTGTGTATCGTGTGTGTGTGTGTGTTTGTGTGTGTGTGTGTGTGTGTGTGTGTGTGTGTGTGTGTGTGTGTGTGTGACAGCGACATGTTTTTTTTTTATTTTGTTTTGGTACTTGCATAGGTGCTTAAAAAACATTTTTAATGATTACTCGCAAGATAAATTATGCTATTTATTTCGTGTGCTTGTATTTTTGTTTGTTGGAGTGTGTTTAGGGGGATGAGGTGGGGTGGGGGTGGACAGTGAGTGGGTGGATGAGTGAGTAGGTGGATATGAGTGTGTGTTGGGGTCATCGTGTTAAAAAAAAACCCAGTTTTATGCTTTCGATTCACCATCTAATGAAATACTCACGCTCGCTCCCTCCTTCCCTCCTCTCTCTCTTCTCTCCTCTCTCTCTCTCTCTCTCTCTCTCTCTCTCTCTCTCTCTCTCTCTCTCTCTCTCTCTCTCTCTCTGTGTCTCTGTCTGTCTGTCTGTCTGTCTCTCTCTCTCTCTCTGTCTCTCTCTCTCTCGCTCTCTCTCTCTCGCTCGCGCTCGCGCGCACGCACGCACACACACACGCGCGCGCACACACACACACACTCTCACTCTCTCTCTCTCTCTCTCTCTCTCTCTCTCTCTCTCTCTCTCACTGCCTACCCCTTCCCTGTCTCGCCACTCTCTTTGTCTCCCTGTTTCTCCAACTTTCTGTCAGACCTAATACCCTGTTCTCCACGTCACACAGCACTTTAAGAGAACTAAAAAGAAGTTCGATGGAGTGTCTGTGATATCTACTCCCTCTGCGTCCTCCCTCTTTTACTTCTGGTTCTTTCTGTATGAACCAAGATGTGTAGTGTGTGGCGAGGCGGCGTGTGGTGTAATGAGTGTGTGCATAACGAGTGCACACGCGCACGTGAGTATTCGGCCGATTCTTTGTCCATGCTGAAGTTTGCTAAAACAGGCTGCTCTTTTATTCATGATAGAAAATAAGAAACAGAGAAATTTTCAACTCTCTCTCTCTCTCTCTCTCTCTCTCTCTCTCTCTCTCTCTCTCTCTCTCCTCTCTCTCTCTCTCTCTCTCTCTCTCTCTCTCTCAACCTGCTATGCTTATATCTGCTATATAGATCTGTCAATTCATGTAAAATCACATGTGAACAGACATCAAGTCGAAGGACACGCACACACTCTCCGTCCATCCACTCTTCCGCCCTACCATCCGTGTACAGGCATCTGAGTGTTTTGCCTCTTCATCTGTATCTTTTTTCTCTTTCTCCCTGTGCATCATCTATTTATGTGCTGTCTGTCTGCTGCCTTACTTCTGGAATAACTTACCATGAATGACTACCTATCCTTCTGCCTTTTTAATTAACCGTAGTGTCTGTCACTCTGTGCGGGGGTCCAGTGTGTGTGTGTGTGTGTGTGTGTGTGTGTGTGTGTGTGTGTGTGTGTCCCCAATATGTCTTTCCAGTTGTATCTTGCAGCAAGCTAAGTATTTCGCTGTGCTCATCAGTAATAGTGCAGCCGTACTAGATGTGTACCTCTCACGTTTGGGAACTGAACGTCGCCCTCAACTTGCAAATTAAGGGGGCGTTCCCCACCCCAAACCCCCCCCCCCCCCCCCCCCCCCCCCCCCCCACCCCCCACCGCCCTACCAATCCTCCCTCCTCTCTCACTCTCTGTCACAGTCTTTCGGCCTGCTTGCCAGTCTGTCTGTCTGTCTCTTCTTTCTCTCTCTCACTCTCTCTCTCTCTCTCTCTCTCCTCTCTCTCTCTCTCTCTCTCTGTGCACGCGCGTGCGCGCGCGTGTGTGCGTGTGTGTGTGTGTGTGTGTGTGTGTGTGTGCCTCTGTCTGTCAGTCAGTTTGTCTGATTCTGTCTTTGTCCCTCCCTCCATTCTCTTCCTCCTCTTTCTTTCAATCTCTCTGTGTCTGCCTCTCTCGTCTGTCTGTCTGTCTGACTGTCTCTGTCTGTCTGCCTCTCTCTCTCTCTCTCTCTCTCTCTCTCTCTCTCTCTCTCTCTCTCTCTCTCTCTCTCTCTCTCTCTTATGTGACATATGAATACCTGTGTGTGTGTATTCCACAGTCAGGCTTGGTTTTTCCAGAGTTTATAGTGATCTCGCCACGAAGGCCAAGGAAGCCTCATTAAGTATTGGGTATTTTAGATGTTTTGAAACACTTTAGAAAATAAATAAGTTCCTGGTTTTCTTCAATTATTTGATGTTCAGGTTCAGCCAATTCAATTATGCGGCTCAGAAATATGTTGACTGTACAAGATATACACAGAAGAAACAGAAAAGACAATATGTTTGCAATGAAACGATATCAAAGAGTGAGCAGAAGAACGCCAAACGAGATGATCTATAGGGAAATGGGACGATATCCTTTTTCATCAATGTGTTGTCAGGTGAATTCGATATTGGTTAAAAATAAACAGAGTGTTTGACTGCAGACTCCCACACAAAGCTTATCTTACGCTACGTAGCCTAGATGAGCAAGGTAAGCGAACATGGGCATCCGATGCGAGAATTACCTTAACTAAATTTGGTTCTTTTTTGTATGGCTAAACCAAGGAGTCGAATCTGTCAGTGTCTTCTTATGGTATTTCAAAGAAAGACCCATAGAAAGACAAACAAAAACTGGAGAAGCCACAGTACAGGAAGCGATGGACTAGAAGTTTACAGTAATTATAAACTGTCACTGGAATTGGAACCTAATATAAGTTTAGACATAAAGAAGATCGTCAGATGCTTTGATACGAAAAAAACAACTTTGATATGTTTTAGAACAGGTGTTTCAGACAACAGAGTTCATTCTGCAAGATATAGTAATCAGTTAGATACTGAGATTGACTGTCCATTTTGTCAATGGGTGATTGAGAATAAAATACTTTCCTACTTTGTTGTCCTACCTATGATGATTTAAGAAAAGAATCCATACCTGATTAGTATGCCAATCGCCCATCCATGTTTCGATTAACACACCTTCTAATGTCAAAAAATAGTAATCTTGGTTAAAAAAAAATGTTACGCTTATTTGTATATAAAAGCTTTTAAGAGACGGACATATTTACTGAATGGATGAAGTAGATTAATTCTAAAAAACTACATACTGTTATACCTCTTAGACTCTACAGTCTATCATTTGTGTATAAAATGTATGAACTCAACATATGTGTGGGCATATGGCCTAACATCAAAACATACTGTCATTGTCATTGTCATTGTCATTGTCACTGTCTATCTGCCTAGGGCACGGTTGATAACGATCTGTCGGGTGAACGAGTGGAGATGGACACAACCAGGGATGAAAGGAAAGATAATAGCGTGAATGAAAGTAGTATATTTTGATGGTAGTGGAGATGATAAAGAAACGTGCTGTTTCCTCCTGCTCCCCCCCTCCCCCTCCCCCCCCCCCCCCCCCCCCCCCCCCCCCCCCACACCCCCCACACACCCCACACACAACTGGAATGTAAACGGTCTCTCGTCCAAACCAAAGGTTAAAGACTTAACTCCCTTTTCTTTGAACTTTAATTTCATGCGTCTTGTTAAAACCTTTGTAGTGGACTTCCAAAAGTTAGTATTTCCTCACTGTTTTCTGTAAACCGGTCGTTAAAGTTGATAAAACAAGGAAGACGTTCAGATGGAGTATGTGTCTCATGACAACTCAGTTTACATCTGATGCCCACGAAATTAAGACGGATTACCCCAATACTCTTCTATTTTTGATTGATAAGACCTTTGTTGTCTTTGTGAATGGTGTTGTATATGTATGTACTTATATTCCACTAGATATTTTGGTGTTGAAAATGATATTCATGAGCTTGAACTAAGTATTTTTGATTATCTACTCGAGTTTGACGACAAATAAGTGATTTAGTGAGGCGATTTGAATAGGACTGCTGGGATTTCTCCACATACTTTTGACTTGATGTTTTATGGTCACTTTGTTTACGATTGTTATGTTTCTGCTAACAGATGACAAAGCCTGCAGACAATGTTCTCAATCATTATGGAAGGTGTTTGTTGAATGTGAGCACAACCCGCGGATTGTGGATTCAAAATCGCGTAAGTAATGGGGATGCCGATGGTATTTATACACACATCTCGGGGACAGGATGTAGCGTAAATAATTGCTTTCTTCTGTCTAAGGAATTGTTTTTCACTGTTATGTCTTCATGCCAAATGCCGACGAGAGAATTATGGCGTGGAAGGGATAAACTAGTTGCTGGAAAAGTTAATTTTGTGCAGATGGCAAGACTGGAATTACCATATCAATAACAGTGTAAAAAGTGTTAAGTGCAGATGGCAAAATTAGAATTACCATATCAATAACAATGTAAAAAGTGTAATGTTTACAGAACCTACTGTACAGTCTGTGATATTAAGGCACATTTAATGGGTTAATTAGGCAGATGTTTAAGATATGTATTGCACACACACACACACACACACACACACACACACACACACACACACACACACACACACACACACACACACACATACACATACATACATACATACATACATACATACATACATACATACATACACACACACACACACACACTTGCACACATACACTTAAGTAAAGCGAAGCATCCACGCTGGCTTGCACACGTACGCGTTCAAGCGCACAACAAATATACAAGCAAGCGTGTGTATGCATGCACATGGTGATTGCTGCACTCACACACACACCCATACAGATACAGGCGGTTAGACTGGAAGAAATAGATTAATTAACTTATAGTTTTAATCATTTAGAGGCGAAGTTGAATGTGACAGGGCCACAATACAACTGCTGAGACTCCGCATGCACGTCGTGATCTGGCTCTTGTCCTATTGTCTGAGAGCAAGAATTTTTCTACCGGCCCCTTCCCCCCATCCTCGCATCTTTCAGCCATCAGTGCACACGTCTATCCATCCATCCACCTGGCAAATTTGCTCTGAAAGTTCCTGTCTGCTCTGTTTGCCCTTCATCTGTCCAGCCACCATAATAATATCAAGCGGCATTCTGGCAGTCTGGTGAAGGCCAGCTATAGCGTACCTGTGTTTTTCAAGCCACAAAACAGCAGTGCCCTCAGACACCCAACCAGACGCCAGCACCAAAGGCTTTTAGTGATAAACAAGACCCGCTCTGTGCGCCCCGTTGAGTAAAACCCCCTGCTGCAGCAGGTGCTGCTGCTGTCGGTGATGTATATTGTAATGAAGTTTGTATTGCTGGTTACCGTGAACTTCCCGAATGTTTTTGACCCTTGAGGTCTACTTTTGTGATAGGCAATTATTGATTCGTGTAATCGAATACATCACACGTTTTACAAGGTCAAAAACTGAACGCAGAATCCCTTCCGATCACGCGAAATCGATCGACGAAAGCAAGCCTGTAATCTAACAATATCAAAAGGAAGCAATCAACCACATCTTGGCATCACATATTAACTGATCTCTCGGAAACGTGATTATTATCAAGAATATAAAGCCCACCAGAGTTCACCATGCGACAGTGCAGGCCTCTTTGGTGTTTTGCCTGTTCAGTTCAATCCAGATGCTTCCGAGTCGGAAGAGGAGACCGTGAATAATGAAGATGAAGACAGAGTCAGTCGTCTGTTTTACCAGTGAGTGGTCAGCAGACTGATTGCATGATCCTATGTCCAGAAAAAATTTCATTGTCGATTCTGGTTGCTGTGGTTTTTTGACTCAGTCGCAAAATGTAGACCGCATTGGTAATGCAACTACTCAACCGCAGTGTTATGAAGTCTTTTAAATGAGGTTTATAGTGAGGAATGTAGCAGTTGCTGAAAATGACACACAAACCTGTCGATTTGGACTGATTATTTAGGTTCATTAACCTACAGGTTTTGTGGTTGTAAAAGCAAATGTTAGTTGTAGTATCTTGTATATAGTATGCATTGTGAAGGGATAGAGAGACAGACAGAAAAACAGGCAGAGAGACAGAGAGCTGTGTTTTTTGTGGGTCTTTGATCTCGCTAGTGTGAGCGTGCGACAGTGCAAGTCTTCATGTAGGCAGCAGCAGAATAAAAGCAGCGAATTAATGATTAATTATTGAAAAGAAAAGGGAAAAAAAACGCACAATATCACCCTATCGAATTATATACACCAGCTCATATAAGCACAAGAGTTAAAAAAAAGAAAAGTAATAATCTTCTCTGAAGACAGTTTAGCACCGATTTAATGTGACATGCATTTCAACACATATACACTCACATACATAGAGAGAGAGAGAGAGAGAGGGAGAGGGATGGAGAACACACATGCGCGCGCGCGAGCACACACACACACACACACACACACACACACACACACACACACACACTCACACACACACACACACACACACACTCTCTCTCTCTCTCTCTCTCTCTCTCTCTGTCTCTCTTTCCCATATTAACATTATAAACCTAATAACATTGTTATACATAGTAAAAGGTTGGTCCACATCTCTTTCATTGTGTGTTTTACCTTGAGAAATCAAATACCTGATAATATGTAACCCCCCCCCCCCCCCCCCCCCTCCCCCTGCCACCTACCCTCCTCCGCAGAAAGTGTGGGCTTCATAACATGTTGGCAACATCAACATCATGCACATTTCAGTTTGAACAAGATAGGTAAAAAACAAATTAAATAAACGATGATTAATGATTGTAGGGAAAGAAAATTACCCGATACTATAATATAATCACATCATTACAGCGTAATATCATGACATATCATCACAGCTACTTAAAAAAAGCATAAGTCATTTATAAGACAATTCTCACGCAGTCTGACATGCATCATAACACACACACACACACACACACACACACACACACACACACATACACGCACGCACGCACTCATACGCGCGCGCACTTACACACACACACACGCACGCACGCACTCATACGCACGCGCGCGCATACGCGCCCCCACCCCCCGCACACACACACACACACACACACACACACACACACACACACCCACACACACACACACACAACACACACACACACACACACACACACACACACACACACACACACACACACACACAAGAGCACTGACAGAAAAAACAAACGTTTTTCACGCGAACTTCTTACTCTCTTACTCATTCTTCACACTGAGCTGTATTATATTTAAACCCAGTGCTCCTTTGAGTGGGAAGCCGGAAGTCGGGTGCTGCTGGGTGTCCTCCCTTGCTCTCCAGCAATCGGCGCGGATTGCTTTATCACCTGGCGACTTACTTTGACTTACCTGCAAACATCCCTGCAGGCTTCTAAAGCCTGTCTCGTACTGCAGTCGGCGGCAGTGAACCATACCCCAGTATCGCCGCCGTCGAATGGGGTACGCCTGGTGAACGTGTGTGGTTCCATCTAGATTTGTAAACGGGACTCGGTGGTTTGGCTGATAGCGTTCAGGCCTCGACTTCAAAAACGTGTACTTGTCGGTGGGTTCAAGACCGCTTGAGGGGTGAGGCTGGAGATGGGGCTAACGGTGAGTGGGAGTGGATGGGGGGGCAGAGAGTGTATGGAGTAGCAAAGACTGGGGGATGAGGACGAGTGGAAAGCTGGAGGGTATGGGTGCTTATGGTATGGGAGCAGACAAGGTCGAGGAGCAGGGGAGTGAATTCGAGGGGTTGGTTTGGGTAAGGCACTAGACTGTGCCTGTAGTTTTGTTGGAACTGCCCAGGAAGTCATGTTCATCTTCATACTTTTTTTTTTTTCATTCTCTCAAAACCAGCTTCCTCCGCAATATTCTCTTCCACCCTCTTCCCCCTTCTCGTTCATGGATTGACCCAGTGTTTTATCCCATCTCCTCTCCCATATTTTGCATGTTGGAAGGATGATACGATACTTCGGCATGAAAAAAAAAAAAAAAAAAAAAAAAAAAAAAAAAGAAATCAAGTTAACTGATGGATAAAAATGATTACTTTCTCCCCTGAAAAAGAGAACACTTGATACGGTTTGGTGATTTTGTCGTTGTTGTTGAACGGAAAAAAGGGGGAAGGGGATAAGACAGGTAGGTGTCTTATTGAGGATTATCCAGAATCAGGTGAAGGCTATGTACTAGTTGTAGCGCATCAGACACCTGTCGTGCATCTGATACTCTGCCAAGTCAAGGTGCTGTGTAGAAACTACGGTGGATTCCTCGGCACAGAAGAGAAAAAAAAAATAAACCTTACTGGCTCATTTGACGATATGGAACTTGAAGATGTGCGAAAAGGAGAGATGTGGACCTGGCTCCGAATTTTGGTTGTTACCTGACTAATAAATATCTATGTGTCCAGCTTACGTGTAATATTACATTAATTCGCCATCTTGTTTTGATCTTTACTCTAACTCTTCACACGTTCACTAATTGTCAGACGAAAACCGCTTGAGAAGTAAGGGTCCAAAAGTCAGCTACTATGCTCTTGGGTAATTTGTGTCGCAGCAGTGTAAATTCCCGATGAACTGTCTTTGCATAGTAATTATTTTTAATTTTGCGAAAGATTTTTTTGGCGATGTAAAACCTGAATGGCGATGTCTGACATTCACATACTCTCGTTTACGCATACGCTTGCGCCCCCACTCATGCTATCCTCTTTCTCCTCCTTCCCCCTCCCTCCCTCTCTCTCTCTCTCTCTCTCTCTCTCTCTCTCTCTCTCTCTCTCTCTCTCTTCCCCCCTTCTCCCCCCCACCTCTCTCATGTATATATAAGCACACACTCGGTTTATATCCATATCCATAGGCAAGAGTCATAATCATCAAAGCGCCCCCCCCCCCCCCACCCCCCATCTCTCTCTTTCTACACACACACACACACACACACACACACACACACACACACACACACACACTCTAACGCACTGGTTAGATTATTGCTAGGTCATTGTGTTAACTGAATTGCCATATTCCATGAGAGATTAGGAGAAAAGGACCCGCAGGCCCAATGAAACATTCATTCAGGAGTGAAGTGAAAACACCGTTACATGTTGCGCCCACGCTTATAGATAAGATAGTACAGATAATCTTTGTTGCAGCAGTTATCTATCGGGTTGTCTCAGAGCATCCACATGACCTCATCCGTTCAACATTAATGTACCCAACATGTGAATTGAGGTAATTCTACGCACCAGTCTCAAGGAAGTTTATAGAACTCGGCGAATCGCTTATCCAGGCACACATATACACAAACACAAGAGACAGATGCAAAACAAAATAAAATTTGAATAGCCCAATCCGCGATTCACTGAGCTTCTTCCTGCTCAAAAGTCACAAAGTCTTCGATACCAAACACAATAAACGTTTATCGCTAGGTACTACAGGACAGAAAGAAAGTCTTTCCCAATCAGGCACCGCCCATTTAGTTGTTGCTGCTGTTGAGCCAAGAAGCATGAATAGTAGTAGCCTCGTCTGACTGGTGCACAGAGTGATGTTTGTTCTCGCTCTCGATGGTGCATTTCCCTCCAGGGACAGATAAGGACAGTAGCTGTGGAAGCAGCAGCGAGTTCATTCACGCGACTTCCTATCTTTATTACCAGGGAGGGGCGTTGACGGTTCTAGTAAACTTTTTTTTTGTATTTAACCTTTTATTTTCGTTCATCGGTAACTGTCCGCGAGCAAGTCTTGATCTGGGTTGCGAGGCGCAGAGGCCAAGTCTAATGAGAGCACCATGTCAGCCCATAAAAGATAGAGGCTATCGTGGTATAGAACGTATACGCCCCCGCCTTGAAAAGCGTGACAGGGTGACCAAGCCATACCAACTCTCGCCATTTTTGTGATCCCGTTTGAATCTGGGCTATTTTCAGATAAAGTGAGCCAGGCTCTGGGCTAACCAGTCCGCACCATGGAGATACATAATTATATCAATACACATTCTTCAGTGGCCAGATGATCTCTCCCTCCCTCTCCTCTCTCTCTCTCTCTCTCTCTCTCTCTCTCTCTCTCTCTCTCTCTCTCTCTCTCTCTCTATCTCTCTCTCTCTCTCTGTCTATCTATCTGTCTGTCTATCTGTACGTTGAATCTGTTTCGATGTGCAGTATGAACTAAAATACATAACACAAAAGCATAACTTGACAGAATTGTAGACAACTAAAGAGTAGGGGTAAGCCAGTGTAGGTCTGGGAAGATTTAGTTCTAGGACATAGGATAAGAGAGAGAGAGAGAGAGAGAGAGAGAGAGAGAGAGAGAGAGAGAGAGAGAGAGAGAGAGAGAGAGAGAGAGAAGACTTAGAGATCTAAACTAGTTTTGTGAAGGAGTTTACACATTTAATTTTCTTTGGAGATAGATGCCCTTTTCAGTACCGGGCAGTTCCCACTGATGGGCGTACGGACAGTGCCATCCTGAGAGAATTATTATTTTAGTCTAGCCTTGTAGTTGCGTTTACGCGTGTTGACTTTGTAAAATACGAGTACAGTCAAGAGAGAGCAAAAGCGCGAGAGAAGTGTGTGTGTGTGTGTGTGTGTGTGTGTGTGTGTGTGTGTGTGTGTGTGTGTGTGTGTGTGTGTGTGTGTGATCCTGATTGGTTTAAAAGCCCGATTTGTGGAAAGCCCGATTTCTGAAAGCTTCTCTGACTGTTCTCCATACTTATGAACTATATCACAAATACTTTTTCAACAAGTAAGCGTGAAGACAAGCCAAGAAGCTTAAGCAGGTTTTGCAGGGGGCGTGGAATTGGCTTCTCAGAGAACAGTCGGCTTTAGCGGAGATAACTGCTTAGGTGGGGGTCTGTCCTGTCCATCTCGTTCCTCTCATTGAAGTGTCGGTCAGTCCGTCACCTTTTCGTCATGAACACCGAAGAGTGTTTGAGGTATGCGGCAGTCCGTGTTTACTGATCTCCCCCTGTCTACCCCACCCCATCCTTTGCCCTCTAACCATCCCCCGTCCCTCAGAAGTGTACACGTGACCAAAAAAATTAATGATTGGAGTTAAGTTTTAGTTTTAAGTATCACAGTCCAACCGACCACTCAGGGTCTTCTCATGGGTGTCAAACGCAAGGCGGGGGATATCACATCGTGAACAGGCCTGATCATGATGGAGTTCATCCTGCCGAAGACACAAGCCACAAAAGCAATTCATGGCATGGTAGAAGTATTAACGTCCTTACGGCGGATGACACTATGCCATACTGAGAGCGCCAGCTTCTCCCTCAGTTTCCCACTGCCAGATTAAGACAAATCTCTCAACAACAACAACAAAATGATAGAAAATATTTAAATATTTCCTTTAAAAGCCATACGGGAAAACAGACACAGTAGATCCGTAATGGGCAGCTGGTGTCCACGCTTGACAGGGTGTACAATGTTCACTACTCAGTGGCCAGGTTAATGCAGACAAGTGGCATGTCATAGTTGTGCCCAGAAATCAGAGTGATAACGTTTCCAGACTAAAGACAGGAGTGTGTCCACAAAGGCAGGAAAACAGCAGACAGACGACAATAAAGTATGATAAGAAATATTTTCAGAAAGGCAGAGTCAAAGTGAGTGACAGAAGAGGTACTAGCATAGACCTTTCCGAAGGCGTGGGAGTTATTTGTATTGAAAAAGACGCCGGTGTCCTCTGGGAACCAAGGACAAATTTTCGATGAACGTGCCCTGTGCAACGACGTCCATGGTGTCCGTCGACACAGCACACATTTCTGTGTATAACGGAAGTAACGGAAGAATAAGAAAAAACGCATTCACATATTCTGTTTTAACTTTTAACTCTCCCTCTCCCTCTCTCTCTCTCTCTCTCTCTCTCTCTCTCTCTCTCTCTCTCTCTCTCTCTCTCTCTCCTCATCGTCTTTGTGTATGCACACATCTGTGTATACGTGTATGCGCATGTTTGGTGTGCGCGGGGTTCTTTTTCTCTTTACATTTTCTCTCTCTCTTTCTCACTTTTATGTCTCTGTCTGTCTGTCTGTCTGTCTGTCTGTCTGTCTGTCTCTCTCTCTCTCTCTCTCTCTCTCTCTCTCTCTCTCTCTCTCTCTCTCTCTCTTTCTGCCCCTCCTCTTCATATAATACCTAACTGGACCTTAATTATCAATCCAGAACGTATTTGCTCTTAGCTTCTTAGTAATGTGCAACGGCTGTTACTTCAAAGCCAATGAGCTGGATATTGCAGTAAGACTGGCGGACCTCAAAGTTATCAAAAGAAAAAAAAAAAGTCTTGAAGCAGTAAGGCAGAGAGGTGCCACCGTCCCAGTCCCGCCGGTGACAGCTCAGGTGGCAAGAAGACTCTCGGGCGGATGACAGTGTAAAGCTTTCAGTTATGCAGCCTGCTGTGTCGTCTTTGTCTCGCTAATGGCAGCATGACAGGGAGCTAATAAGCTAGAGGAGCGTGGCTCAGTTCGTCTTACAGAGAGATGCAGAGAATGGGGAAAAAAGAGGGGGCGGTGGGAAGGGGTGGGGGAGAGAAGGATATGAAGGAGGGTGTAGGGAGGGAGAAGAAAAAAAAAAGAAGAAGGGCGGGCATATGAGGAAGGGATGGTCGAGGCTGTTTTTTGTTTTGTTTTCGGTTTTGTTTGTTTGTTTGTTTTTTGTTAGTTTTGAAGCTCTCTGCACATACTCATACTATATGACCTTGATTCAGGGCGCCATTACTCTGCTTAGGATGGAAGATAATTCGCCCTGTTCGTGCTCTCCGTTCCTTGGCTGAAACTCTGATGTTTAACCTAGGGAAATTTTTGCATTTGAGATTTGTTTGTTTGTTTGTTTAATCTCACCTTTGAGGTAGCTACATTCTGTTTTCGAAGATTATGTCTAAACACAACACTAGTGTGGATGGTGTGTGTGTGTGTGCGCGCGCGCGCGCGCGCGCGTGCACACACGCACTTACCCGTGCACAAGTACACACACATAGAGACTCACACACAGAGACTCACTCTCTCTCTGTCTGTCTGTCTCTCTCTCTCTCTCTCTCTCTCTCTCTCTCTCTCTCTCTCTCTCTCTCTCTCTCTCTCTCTCTCACTCTCTCACTCACACACACACACACACACACACACACACACACACACACACGAGTGGGTATGCTATAATCAGACGTATAGGCACGCGCACACTGCCTGCAGTAAGCTTTGAAATTGATTGTGGCTTGTGACTGCAGACGAGAGCAAGGGTGTAGTTTACAGGGTAAAGTTCATGACATGATTACGTGTTGGCGCTTATGCATTTGGCAGTGTGTGTGTGTGTGTGTGTGTGTGTGTGTGTGTGTGTGTGTGTGTGTGTGTGTGTGTGTGTGTTTGTGTGTGTGTTCACAAAGGAGAGAGAGGAAGAGGAAGGATTGGGAAGGTTTCTTTTTGTTTTGTTTTGTTTGTTTTTGTTCTGTTCTCCATAATCAGTTCCAGTCAATAATTACGGGCGGGAGCCGTACGTTTACGAAATGTGTGGTAACGCTGGATTTCCTAAAGAGACAGATGATCACGACAGCCGTCGTCTGCTGCATACAGACTGCTGCTATGTGATCGATTCCTAAAAAGGTGCCTGCATTACGATGGAAACAGCTTTATATCTTTTACGTACACACACGCACGCTGGTTCGCACGCACGCAAGCACCACACACACGCACGCACGCACCACACACGCACGCACACACGCACGCACGTACACACACACATACACACTTACACTCGCACAATTCATACACCAACGCTCTTTGCTGAGTTTTTATTTCTTGTGCAGTATCACAAAATGATGACCTTTAACGCGCTTCGCTCCTGGATCCGAACGGATCATTAAGTCACTGTGAACCAGTTTGGGTCGCCTTGACGTTTGAACCTGCTGTGTCACGCTGACTTTTTTTTTTTTGAATTTCAGTATGTATCACGATGTACGTGACTGGAGTCAATTATGGTCATTTAGACTGTTGGCCTTGTCCTGTGTTAACATGTTCCTTTTGATTTCCAAAACCTTTCCACAGATAATAGTCACTTTTATCTTTAACCTCCGTATAGATCGGGTAAACCGTTCCGTTGAACTGTGTGGCTTATTGATCCTGTGTTTACTTCTGGAAGCTATCCACCAGGAAACGGGTTGACTGTAGGATTGATTGTTTGACGTGTAACTACTTGTCAGAGTTGTGTTTTTGTCGTTTTCTTTCACTCCATGGTTTTACCTGAAGAAACCTTGCATAAAGTGAAATGTATTGTACAGTCGGCATATGTTGGTAGTTTTTCTTTCTTATCCTACAGCTATCTTCCACAACCCTTAACTTCCTTTAGAATACTCTTTCACTCATTCTGTTTCTTTTCCCGGTTGATCGTAACCGGCAAATCAGAAGGAGGGCGTTTGGACGCTGTTTGTTATGATAGGAAATCTTCGTGAGGCTCACTCGGTCTGTATGGCGGAAAGGCTGGAATAACATTGAGGCAATACTGAGAGCGCAAGCCAACACACACACACACACACACACACACACACACACACACACACACACACACACACACACACACACACACACACACACACACACACACATCTTGAAAGATACCTGGCTCAGTAAAGTATGCTGCCGACGATGCTACGATGATGGAGGCTTTCAGAGAAATTAGCGTGAAGTGCTGTGCAGGCCTCCCTGATGAAGCCACCCGTATTATTCCAGATGAGTGCCGCGGAAAGGAGGAGGGGGACGAAAACCCCTGTGAGAGAAGTGCACGACGGACTGCAATAGAGGAGAGCCACCCATCATAATCAGTGAGATAAACGGCGATAGACGCAGGGCTGTCAGAACAGTCGGGGTGCGGGCTACACGCGGGTCACCGTCAGCTGGCATTCATTCCTCTGAGGGTGGCGTGACACATGCGATATTCGCAGCAGCAGAAAGCTCGATCTGAGGGGTGTGTGGTGCTCTCCAGGCGGCGTTCTGCTGACCTCTTCGACCAGTGTATTAGCGGTTTTGTTTTGTTGTTTTGACCTTGCGCGCAGGCCTAGGGTTGTGTGTGTGTGTGTGTGTGTGTGTGTGTGTGTGTGTGTGTGTGTGTGTGTGTGTGTGTGTGTGTGTGTGGTATATTTAATATCTGTGTTTGTTTGTCCTTAAGTGCCTGTGGCCGATAGTGCCAATTTATCTATTGAAGGAGGAAATGGTAAGTTGCGTTGCCCTCCACGCACCTTCGACTTTACAGACCCACTGGCCGATTGGATGTTGATATCACCAAGTGGTTTTTATGTTACATGACTCGTACTACAGTTCAATGGATCTTCAACAAATGTAACAGGCTTAGTTGTTTTTGAAGGACTAGTTTCTGATGAAAATTGATCAAAATAGGGTCTAAACTAAATTCCGAAAGAAACAGTGAGTAGAAACGAATTGAAATATTCTAATCTGCACTCAGAGCAGATTTTCTGAATAACGTGTCACACGAATGCTCACTATTACTACTACTACTACTACTACTGTTACTACTACTAGTAGTAGTACTACTACTAGTGCTACTACTGCTGCTGCTGCTACTACTACTACTGTCACTACTACTACTACAAAAAACTACTACTACTACTACTACTACTATGACACTTGCAAAGAAAATGGAATTGTTTGCTGGAAACATCCAAAGACAAAGTGCGGCTCAACTTCCAACGGGATGACGATTCCACAACTGGTGGAAAAGGAATTCCAGACTGAACCCCCAACTATACATACTTCATGATGGACATCGTAAGCATGTCTGTGTGACCCCCCCCCCCCCTTCCCCCCCCCCCCCCCCCCTCCCCATTACCACAGTGACTTACCGCCACCTGGCTTCCTTGTCGCATGTCCTGTCTTATTTTGTATTAAATGTTGTTCATGTTTCTTTTAGTTTCAGTGTCCCCTTCCGCTTCCGAGCCCTACTTCCCCTCCAGATGTGTCACTGGGCCGAAAACCTGGCGCATTAAACCATTCGTATTCCTACTACTACTACTACTACTGCTGCTGCTGCTACTACTACTACTGCTGCTACTACTACTACTACTACTACTACTACTACTACTACTACTACTACTACTACCGTACAGGAAGCCATCTTCTCTTCTGAGGGTGGATGGATGCTGGTATAAGCTACAGAGTGCTGATTGAATTACGGATTGGATTAACGTGTGTTCCTGATGATTTGCATGCGAATGTACCTACGATGAGGACTGTAGACGTTAGCGGGTTTTTATATATGTTTAACATAGATTATGGGGAAAATTACCATATTTTAATCATATACAGGTGCTATCGGGGTTCCAGCTACACACCTCACGGAATCGAGAGGTTGAAGTTCAGCGAGACGACCGCTTGATTACGGTGTCCTTTCGGTTCCAGAGCGTAACTTGCTTTGGAACCCATCTTATAACAATTTCAAGAGCAGTTTTAGATTTTAAGCTAGTTCGCTTTGGTCGAACACACGCGCACACGCACATAAGAACACACACACACACACACACACATACACACACATGCACGCGCGCGCGCGCGCGCGCGCACACGCACGCGCGCGCACACACACACACGCACACACACACACGACGCACACACACACACACACACACACACACACACACACACACACACACACACACCCCGAAGCAGAGAAGGGGGCAATGTTTTGTGCTTTATGTCCATGGACGTGCGACTGAACTTCAGTTATCGGACATTTATTGTGGGAATAATGGAGGAAGAGGGGAGAGGCTTAGGACTGAATTCACGTCCATACTTGTATCCAACTCCTTATCACTTTCAAGCTTCATTTCCTCACTTTAATGAACTCATTCCCTTGGTGTCTTGCGTTCTTTTCTCCCTTCTCTGTTCTCGTTGTCTCTCGATCTTTTCCTTTTATGTTGCTTCTTTCTCTTTCCCCAAGTCTTTCCCTTCACGACAGTTATATTGTACGGGGGTAAAAAAAAAAAAAAAAAAAAGAAAGAAAAATCTGTTATGGGGGTAAACCCTAATTAAGTGTGTGCACAAATGCCACAAGTTAGCTTTGAATTGATTACGGGGAAGCGTAAACTTCTAGGAAGGTTCATCATGCTGTGTAGCCTCATCTGTGTTGTACATTGAAAGCGCTTCGTCTCTCTTGAAGACGCTTTGAAAGGCACGGGCATGCGTACATCCCCACGTGCTACTATGCTCGCAAGCGCA
Organism: Conus betulinus; assembly: GCA_016801955.1. Lineage (NCBI taxonomy): Eukaryota > Metazoa > Mollusca > Gastropoda > Neogastropoda > Conidae > Conus > Conus betulinus. The sequence goes on from JADBJO010001287.1 coordinate 163,689, forward strand.
GCTAAGCATGCGCACCATCCTTTCCGCCCTCGGTGTACCCTCCTTAGCCCTCTCCCAACTATGCCCTTCAGATACCCCCCTCTCCCCCCCCCCCCCCCCCCCCTCTACCCCTTCCACTCCACCCCCTTTCCACCTCCCTTTCTCCCTTTCACATACACACTTTGCCTATTTGATTGTCCCTGTTTCCCTTTGTCTATCTGCCTCTCCCTCTCCCTCTCTCTCTCTCTCTCTCTCTCTTCTTGTTTCTGTCTGTGTCCTCTCTCTCTCTCTCTCTCTCTCTCTCTCTCTCTCTCTCTCTCTCTCTCTCTCTCTCTCTCTCTCCATGGGTATGTATGTACAGCTGTTGAACAGACCCTTTGGATTTGCTGGCGACCTACAGTTATTCATGAGATATTCTTTTTTGCGCTCCAGGTTGATTCTCTGTAAGGCAGCCTGCACAGTGATGTTATTACAGATGAGAGGGTTGGGAGGAAGGGGGGGGGGGGGGGGGGGGGGGGGGGTTGCAGCTGAGCTGATTCCCACATGGGTGCCTGGATAAAATAATGTATGACGTCAATCAGTTTTGGTATTCGGGGTGGGGAGGACCCTCCCTCCCTTAGGGCTGTGAGTTTAGGGAAGAAGGCAAGTCTCGTCAAATAGGGCATTTCCGATTTGCCAGACTCAGAGTATGTGGGCGTTACCCCCAAACTCTGACAGTCTAGATCAACAAGACCAGGTGTGTGCAGATGTTTTAAAGGTGCAAAAGAATATAAAGGCGGCACAGGATCCCATAGAATGCGCAGCACAGGATCCCATAGAATGCGTGTGTGATAGGTTCCCAGAAGGCTGCTTGATAAGCGACGAAGACAGAAGCTTCTTCGTTTTTTGTTTCATTGAATGTGGGACTTGCTTCACGGATTTTAAAACATCTGGAAGGTAGGAACGATGTTAGACAGTACGTTAATCGCCATATCAAGTTCCACAATTAAAGGATGCCGTACCCGCATACTTTTTTTTAATCGCCTATTTTGCAGACAATTTTTTTTTTTTTTTTGAGTGTACGAAAGGTCTTGAAAACCCGCGCGCACGCACGCATACACACCCACACCCAGACCCACCCACCTGCTCACTGTCACACACACACACACACACACAAACACACACACACACACACACACACAAACACAAACACAAACGTGCACGTGTGCACGCACTCATGCTTACACGCACAAACGCACGCATTTGCATGCACATGCACACACGCACACGCACATGTAAACACACACTCCGGTACATGCATATACACACGCGCGCGCGCGCATGTGCGTGCGCACACGCACTCTCACACATGCAAAAACACGATTCACGCAGACACGCACGCATGCACACACGCAGACTCATACACAAACATGCATTCACGCATGCACGCACGCACGCACATACGCATGCGCGCGGGCACTTGCACACACACATACACACACACACGCATGCACCACAAACATGCATTCATGCATGCACGCACGTACATACGCATGCACGAGCACATGCACGCACACACACGCGCGCGCCCACACGCACGCACTCACACACACGCACGCACGCACGCGCGCGTGCGCGCGCACACACACACACACACACACGCACGCACACACACACACACACACACACACACACACACACACACACACACACATTTGGGGAAACCAGTGTCGCGCACTGCAAAGTTTACAAAGTTTGGTCCATGACCAAAATTTCCAGCTGGCCGCTGGATTGCTCCTGTTGCGTCTGGTGCATGCAATAAATGGCTATCTCCAAATGTGTCGGAAAACGCTTTTCCCATCACAATATTCTTTGCGTTGCGGGATGAAGTGGGTCACTATATGGTTATATGAAGCGCTAAACAGCACTGCTTGGGGCGTACTTTTATTTCAAGGACACAGAACAAAGATATGTCCAATGATTATTTAGTGTTATATGGTTTAGACCTGTTTACAGTATCCTTTGACCGACCATTACTGTAACATTTATGATAAAAACGATGACGAATCGTTGTATGCGCAGGAGAATGTGTGCGTGAGCTCTTTGTATGTGTGAATGTCCACGGGAATATGGATAATATACAAACAAAGGTGTACAGTACTGAACAAGGGATACCCATATTGTATAAACACACATGGTTCAAGAACTAATACTGATTTTCACCAGAAGGGAATTCGCCCTAAAAATCGAACAAATGATGTTAAAAGAGAACTGACTGACTAGATATTTGGTATGAAGTTTAGAATAGTGTCCAGTTGACTTCGTAGCCCTCAGAACACGAAACGTAAAGAATCAAAAGGGTAGGTGCCTCTATCCACTACACGCTATACACCGGAGAAAAAAAAAGATGGAAGATCTTGGCCTGAACCTCGGCAAAAGTATTAGCATGACATTGTATCTCCGTTTCCCTGCCCCCTTTCTCTCTTTCCCCTGCCCCCTGGGGAAATTGTCTAAGCGGAGGTAACGTGAAACTTAACCTGTCATTTTTCAGGCAGGCCTTGGACCCATTGACGATGCTTGAAGGTCCACCCGGGACCTTGCAGGGTTCCGTGCTGGGCTTTTGAACAGAGAGCCTGACAGCTTAGCCCTGGCTGCTTGTTTAACAACAGGCCTATTTTACGCTTGAAGGGAAAACCTCGCGCACTCGGTGAAAGGAATTGTCGAGCGAAATCAGGCTGAGAGACACATTTACTATACAAACGGAGAAATGCTCTAGGAGCTGAGCTACATTAATATATGAGCTATAAGGAAAACCGAGTGTATTTTAGTGTACACACTCACGCGCGCGCGTTTTAATGTGAGGAAAACACCCGAAGAAAAGAATGGTGTGTTGGAAGGGGGTGAGAAAGGTAAGGCAAGAAAGACGGAAGAGGGGACTCTTCCGAATCTGCGTTACGTGCACTGAGTAGTCAAACGGCACATGTTTTCATGACTGAAAAAAAGAGAACAGAACCAAAAGAAGCGGGAAGATATGCTTGTAAATCTGCCGCCTAATACTTTGGAGGCTTTGTTGATATTGTTTACAAGTCCCTCTGCGGATGTCAGGAACTGTTTCGATACCAATAGCTCCTCTGCCTTTTTGAAGTTCTGTGTTATTAACTTCCTGATCGCTGTCAGTCTCTTTGACTCCGCCAGTTTTGTTTCAGTTCATTTTGTTTGTTTCTTTCTTGTCGTCTAACTTTTTTTCTTTCCCCCCCCCCCCCCCCCCCCCCCCCCCCCCCCCCTTTTTTTTTTGTGGACCATTCTCCGTCTTTGTTCTGGAAACTCTTAAATCTTCTCGAGTTTTTTCTCTGATAGCAGTTTGTGACATGTTAGCTGTCCGATACGGGCTCTAGCTGTCCAGTGTGCAGTGTCTGTTCACCGTGTGGCTGTGTGCGTGTGCGCGCGCGTGTGTGTGTGTGTGTGTGTGTGTGTGTGTGTGTGTGTGTGTGTGTGTGTGTGTGTGTGTGTGTGAGGGGGGGTGGGGGGTAGGGTGGAGTGTTTGCCTGTTTCCTGGCATTGAAATATTTTTCATATTTTAAAAAATCTTATTTAAATGTAGTGACGAAAAACTAAAGGGATGTCTTGCGTTGTCAGCACAGCTTAATTTGGAATACCTTAGGATGTCAGTGGTGTAGCTACCATAACTATCATGACCGCCGGTGTTGTTTCTTTTCTTTTTTTGTTCAGGAATTTTTCTTTTTCGACGCTCTGACTCGCTTTGAGATGTGACCTTTCTTCTGATGTGAATTGCATAGCCTCGAAGGGCTGTGTGTGGTCGGCTGGGCTGTAATGATGAAATGTAAACAACTGTT
>JADBJO010001287.1:172500-185000 GCA_016801955.1 Conus betulinus
TTCTAACCCACTTCATCAGCATTGGTGGTCAGTTGGGTGACTTTTTGAGAAATGAGTGCATGGTTTGTGCGTGTACACAGCCACAGCGATCAAGTTCAGTTTTATGCTCTGCATAGTGTACTGTTGGTTCTTTCCTCCTTGTCCAAGTTAACAAGGCAGAAACGGGCGTGGGAACGCGGCGGCAGATTGAACTCTCACCTTTGCTTATCGAGCAGTCCGATAAAAAGAGTCTGAAAAACTGTTCACCCAACCTTGCGCCCAACCCCGCCATTAAGGAGCCGACCGACGTGGACAGTCCGACACGAATGTGTCATGTGACGCGCTGCTCAGTCACCTATGTACTCTTTGGTCAGTGAAAGTATAATTATGTCCTTATCCTTTAAAAGGTTAGAACTGAGGCAGAACTGATGGGCGGTCTTCACCCCATTCAAAACGCATGTTCACTAGTCGTTGTTGATGCACAGTGCGCCACATTCAGATGACGCAGAACGAAAACTGACCACAAGTGTCACATTCTCTCGAATGTGTCACTGAAGGAGGTGAAAAACAAGGAACAGAAAGAAGCAGACTGTTGAAGCAGGGGGTGTCGTTTTAAATGTACATGTTTTGTGTTGTGCTCTTATCACGTTGATTTTTTTTTTGTTACATTACAGCATCGGAGAATGTATAGGTAGTTGATACTCTGTTGTGCGCTGTAAAGATCTACGTTAATGAAAAGGACGTGAGACCAGCAAGGTCTTCAAAGAACACATCAGCGGAGTCATTCAGTACCAAGTTTAACTGGTTATCATACACTCTTCACCCCGATTTGAAAATCAGATAGGTCTTGATCAATAGCAGCCATCAGATTCTGCCCAACAGGACGGCAATTTACATCGGTTGCTTCGCGTATGAACAATGTCGTACAAGAATGCGCGATCGCTCCCTTTAGCCCCTTACGTCCTTCCTAACCCTCACCCACCCCTCCGGTCTGCTCCCAGTCTATCTTCCTTTTATTTATGTTCATTCCCCCTGAACCCATTACCACGTCCACAACTGAAGTATTGAGGCATCTGAGCAAAGTTGGTTCTGAAGAAAACGAAGACGAACGATCAGCATGTGACCGCCGAGGCACAATAGTGCATCTCTCTGACCTCTTGTTAACTTATCATCAGATGTCTAATTTATCATCAAATGTCTAAAATACATAGTTCTTTTTCTAACGTTCAACGCAAACCGAAAAAAAAGTTTATCATATGCCCCTCGCCCCTATTTTGTGCACGTACACACAGACCACACACAAACATGCGTGTACGCATGCGCGCGCGCGCGCGCACACGTACACACACACACACACACACACACACACACACACACACACACACACACACACACACTCACACACGTGCGTCTGATCTAATAGGTAAAGCACATTCTGTGGGGTTGTTTGTCCGTCTGTCTATCAGTGTCCTGGCTGTCTTTGCGGTCTGCAGTCTTTGTTGTTGGTTATACAAATCCACATATTTCGTCAAATCCACATATTTCCAAAATTGGTATGATTACTTATATCATTCTAGACACGTGAAGAACGCATTTTGTGCTAGAAAATCGCATTAGTCGCATTGTAATGCAGCTGTATAGAGAAGCGAAGCAGTGTCGTTAGTCCAAGTGTTTAAACGCGCCTCGTCATGGGCGTTCATGTAGATTAATATTAAAGACATCGTGCTTTCTGTCAGCCGTAATAGGCTCAGTTGGGAGAGCGTTAAAAAACTGAAGATTTAACGCCCCCCCCCCCCTGCCCTCGCCCCCCTTTTTTTCTTTCTTCCTTGGATGATGAGGGGAAAGTGTGGGGAAGGGGGAAGAAGGTGAAGGGAGGGAGGAGGTAAGTATGAGGCAAGGGAGAAGGGGGACTGGTTGGGAGAAGGTGAAGAAGATGAAGGTGGAATGGGGATATTGGAAAGTGAGATTCGGGGACACGGGAAGGGGAGGAGCAGGATGGCAGTAATATTGTATATACGGTAATATTGTATGACTGTTGAAAGATGTACAATGAAACCACATCAGTCGCTCCTTCTACTAATGTTACTACCGCTGTGCATGCTGCTGCTGCTGCTGCTGCTAATACCAAACAGTTGTCTAATTTGTGAAAAGATGTAAAGTGACACTACGACAGCAACTTTATTGCTGCAAGTTCTTCTACTGCTACGGCTGCTGCTACTGCTGTTGCTGTTACAATCAATACTCTGTCTACCTCTACCTACTAGGCTCATCATACTACACACAGCTGTCTTATTTGTAGAAAAAAAAAGACAAAAAAGAAAAAGATGTAAGGTGAAACTACTACTACGTTTACTATTATTGCAGTTTCTGCTACTCCTGCTGCTGCTGCTGCTGCTACTACTGCTACTACTACAACTTTAGTCTTCCTGTTGCTGCTGCTGCTGCTACTACTACTACTTCTACAACAACAAAACTACTACTACTACTACTACTACTACTACTACACCACACACACACACACACACACACACACACACACACACACACACACACACAGAGGGAGAGAGAGGGGGGGGGGGGGGGGAGACCGGAGTGAGTTGAGGGAGGAGTAGGGTGGAGAGAAGTAGGGGCCTTTTGCCCTGGGCGTGTGCTTCCGTGAAAAGAGTCGGTCAACCGAAAGCTCTCCATTAGCACTAATCCTTCTGACGAAGACCAGACTGACCGTGACAGTGTCAATGAAAATAGTCATGGCCGTTGATGCCAGTGGGAGTTGCTGGGTGGTGGAGGGCTATTCTTGTACTGTGCTAAGTTCACCACCTCAGTAGAATGAGCCGAGGCGGGGAGAAAGGTGTGAAGTGATGGTACCACCAGTGTACATGGTTGGAGGGTATCTTGTGAAATACTGCGCGCTTGGCAACAGCATGCGAATGCTCACGCTCGCCCACATTAACGAGAGCGTGCGTCCGAGCGAACACGCGCGCGCGCGCACACACACACACACACACACACACACACACACACACACACACACACACACACACACACACACACACACACACACACGCACGCACGCACGCACGCACGCACGCACGCACGCACACACGCGCACAGCATGCATGCATACATACAGCATGCACGCACACACACACACGCGCGCGCGCGCGCAGCATGCTAGTGCATACTTATGAAAAAAAAAGAAGAGACAGTGATGTAGCGGGAAAGCTATGCTGTGTTTCTTTTCCTGTGTGCGCGTTTTTGGTTTAAATAAATTAATTTTTCCACATTACAATCACGTAGCTTTACAAAAAAAAATGTGAACATTTGAACATCAACAAACTAATGCGTATAGTGTGTTCGAATGTTAATAATTACACATCTGACAAGGAAATGGCAAGAGACTATTAAAGTTACTATGCTAAACAAAAGACGCAAAAAAAAAACCATACCCACACGTATACAAAATGTACATATAACATACTTTACACATACACATGTACATAAACGCAACCATGTACAAAATCAAGGAAAAATAAGAAAAGAAAGTCGTAAGCAAAGAGTAAAACACCAGGACTATAAAATGCATGCTAATCAACCACTCACACATCATTAACCTCTATATGAAGCGTTTCAGAGAGAGAGAGAGAGAGAGAGAGAGAGAGAATGTGTTCTGCTCTAAGATTTTTGTTATAAACATATGTATCTTTACTTCTTGCGAAGTTTTACCACATGTTCTTCAAAAACGTTTAGATTGTTTAATAAAACGACGGACAGTTTTGAATATAGCTGCGTTGTCTTCACTTCGGACGGATTGCTTACCACGGAGGAGAATACTAACTTCGAGTAGATTGGGTGCAATGGTGGAAATCGTGTCTTTTCTAATGTTAGTGTAATTTGGACAATATAATAGAAAGTGTTCAGCCGTTTCTGAATCAGTGCCACATTGACAAACTGGATCTGCTTTCAAATAACGGTGCGCGTTTTTCTTTGTGTCGGGTACTGGGATCAGCTAGGTGGTTTCCTTGACACATAATTAAAAAGCGAACGTTGTAGGATTAATCATAGTTCTATACTTCACACCCACCGGTTTATTAGAATAACCTGGTCTCTGGTTTTGATAGATCATACAGACGAATGAAGCTTCCTTTGAGGGATGTCGGGGGGGGGGGGGGGGGGGGGGGGGGGGCGGGGAGAAGTCTAAAGGAAACGAGGAAGATTGGAGGTAAAAAATGAAGTGAAGGAGACAGGGGCAGTGTACGGTACGAACCGCAAGTGAAGTTGGTAATGTATATTTCATATATATCGTCGGTTCGTCTGCGTGTCTGTCTCTCGATTAGCCTGCTTGTCTTTTTGTTTGTTTGTTTGTTTGTATTTTGAGGCCATGTGTTGTCGTTCAGTTTTTGTGTAAAATATTGACATTTCTGGAATGGTGACAGAAAACATGCTTCGTTGTTAAGTTTTTAAACAGTATGCTTGCTGTAAATTCGAACTTAAATTTTAACAAAAGAGTAGTTTATAACCATAAAAAAGCGCTTTGAGCAAATGGCAGCCTTCTTGCCTTTGTCGCTTATCAAGCTGAAAGCGGTATAACGTTGAAGAGTCTAAAAAGGTAGGAGACAGGGTTTGGGGAAGGGGGAAATGGGAGGTGGGGATGGAGGTGGATGTAGAATATTCTTATACTGTTATATAAACAATCGCGCAGGCGTAGACGCGAGTTTGTTCACAGACTCTTAAGTCTCTTTCTCATTGTGTCTTTGTTTCTCTCTGGCTGGCTCTCTCTCTCTCCCTCCCTCCCTCTCTCTCTCTCTCTCTCTCTCTCTCTCTCTCTCTCTCTCTCTCTCTCTCTCTCTCTCTCTCTGTGTCACACGACGGTCCCCATGCACACACTCACATGCACACAGAGACAACCATGCGCCTTGCACGCAACAACTTATCGGACTCGTTTTTTTCAATACTTTTGAATTTCTCCTCTGGTAAAAAGCAAAAAAAAAGTAAAATGTTTTCCCTTCTCTTCGCGCCTCGCTTTTTTTTTCTTTTTTTTTTCTTTTCTTTTTTTTTTTTTTTTTTTCCTTTTGTCGCGAGAGGGTTTTAATATTTCATCTTCTTCCTTTTCACAATATGTTATTCAACAAGGCGTCACAACTGTAAGTTTTTTTTTTTCCATACTGTTCTCGCAAAAATATTTCTAGGTCACAATGACCTCAATTCATTCGCCCATTTTACAACCTTCTTTTAAGGTCATATAGACGACCAGATTGCCTCACATAAACAACAATCCATTCACAAACTCCGATTCTCTTTAAATTTTCCAATGGGAAAAACAAAACTCTTTCAAATCACCAAAATGGTACTTTCTTTCCTAGAAGAGAATCTTTCGATTACAAAAAGTGTACATCTTTTCCAAGAGACCAATCCTACAGTTACAAAAAAGGTAACATTCTTTCCATGAGGACAATCGCCTCATCAAATTTCCAATTAGTGCAAATCAAAATTTCTCTCGACAGCAGAGATTCTTTCCCACGGGAGAGAGAGTTCCTTAGGACCGCGACTTTGGTCTCTGCTGACAGTCCAAAGCCCGCAGCTCCTGAAGCATCTCAAGGGCTATGAGGGGCTCGTTCAAACTAATACCTCCAACGCATAGGGTGCTCACCCCAGAAAGACAAGGCACTCCACCAGTAATCTAAACCATTAACCCACCCCGGAACACACCTGTGACTGTCGATCACAAGACCCCCATCTCACATATCGAATGTGTGAACACAGGACAGAACCCGGAAACAACTCCGATCTCGATCAAAACAGTTAACGACCGAAATTCGAGATCGCGACAAAATGCCCGCCTTGAAAACCGTCAAACGTGTCCACATATCCCACACTCACCCAAAGATCAATGACACACGAGCCCACAAACAGCCGAGAGCTCAGCTCTCTCTCTGTGCCTATTGAGTCATACTTCGTCCCACCCACCCCCCCCCCCCCCCCTCTCTCTCTCTCTCTCTCTCTCTCTCTCTCTCTTAGCCAGCCCGCTGCTTCCGCCAAAGTGACAGGCAGTCTTTTTTTTTTTTTTTTTTTTAAATTTTACCAAGGGTACAAATTACTATTCAAATAACTGATCACTGAGGAGCAAGCACCCTATACAGGTGAGTTTTCAATCACTGCAGTCAAAGTTCTAAAACCATAAGTATCTGCAGAGCAGGTCTACCGGTTTAAAGTGCACAAAAAGGGAAACGTAAGACATTTTTGTCCGGGGCGCATGACTCTCGCTCTCTCTCTCTCTCTTAGATAGTCAGTGCTTCTGCCAAACTGACGGGCAGTCTCCTTTTTTTTTTTCCAAAGAGTACAATTCACTTATCAAATGACTGATCACTGAGGAAAAAGCATCATGTAAAGGTGAGTTTTCAATCACTCCAGAAAAAAACATGTCAACTGTCTGCAGAGCAGGTCTGTCGGTATAAAATGCACAAAAAAAGAGAAAATCATATTTTTTTCCGGGGCGCATGACTCTCTCTCTCTCTCTCTCTCTCTCTCTCTCTCTCTCTCTCTCTCTAGCCGATCAATCAAAATCAAAAGAACTGGGGGGGGGGGGGGGGGGGACCAAACCAAAACTAATGAAAGAATCTGGACTTGATTTTGCAGACACTGATGGGATCAATCTGGTAAGCTACCTCGTCGGTTACAGTTGTCAATGGGTGACTGTCATTTGTGCCGAATATGAAGACACACATTGTTGGCCCAGAACAACTTGTTGCCCTGGCACACATTGCGGTCCCAACTTATTTTGTGTAGTAATCATCGCGTCTGTTGTTCTGCCTTCTATCTCTGACTGCGAGGGGTCATATTAAAGCTGTCACCTCGTCACTGAACTAATTTCCTGGCATACAAATAGTTGTGAGGATGAAGTGACAGAGAAAGGTTTCAACCATAGTTATTACTTTATAGTTGGTGTACTCTCTAATTAGTGTATTTACCGATCTGCCGCTGTCATGTTTTGTTTTAGGGCACACTATGTTGTGTGTTGCTTGCTTTTAATGATGATGCTCTTTTTTTTTGTAATTTTAGGTTCCATGCTTTAAAAAGAGTGGATGTGTACTGTAGCTGCGTACGCACATGTGTTTGTATGTGTGTGTGTGTGTGTGTGTGTGTGTGTGTGTGTGTGTGTGTGTGTGTGTGTGTGATGTGTGTGATATTTTGATGTGTGTGTGTGGGGTGGGGGGGGGGGGGGGGGGGATATGTGCGTGTTTGTATGTGTGGGCGGGTATGTGGGGGGAAGGGTGTGTGTGGGAAGAGTGTTTGTGCTTGCATGAAAGATATTTTACTGATGAGATTGATTTACCATTGACTCTTACACAGAAAGTTTACGCCTTTTTTTTCTTTCTGCGTTTGTGTATTGTCCTGGTATATGATTGCTGTGCTGTGGAAAATGAATTTTCCATCTTTTGCACAAATAAAACAGTTATCCTGTTACACTAGAAGCTGTAGCAGATTAGTAACAGGAGCAGAGAACACTGAGCGCCCTGCATCGGTTCTGATGACTGAGAGGTTGATTCCCAGATTTTGCTAGCTTATTGAACTGTTCATTTTCAGTCGGCCTGAATGTTTCATCACTCTGGTGAATCAGAGCAGCACATTGATAGGTTTCTGTTTCACCCACGCTCCACCAAAGCGCACTTCAGTAACTCTGGGCATTCAGCGTCATTTCATGAACAAAAAGAGAAAAAGAAGAGCAGAGATGCTACGTTTATAGGTCTTTTTCTGAGTACGTCTCTCACCCTCTCTCCTTTACCCCGCATGTATAAACATGAACATACGGCAACGACAGAGAGATTTCGAAAGCAAAAAATTCGAGTGTCAGGAGGTTTTTGAGGATTTAATACCACATCCAGATAAAATGCAGGGCTTGTTGGGGCACCATCGCGTGCGCGTGTGTATGTGCATGTATGTTCATATCCATAATATATACACGCGAGCGCGCATAGTTGTGTTTGAATGTGTGTGTGTGTGTGTGTGTGTTGTGTGTGTGTGTGTGTGTGTGTGTGTGTGTGTGTGTGTGTGTGTGTGTGTGTGTGTGTGTGTGTGTGTGTGTGTTTTAGACAGGATAGGGGCGTGGGTAGGTGTAAGTAATGTCTGTATGTGAGTACACATGCTTGCACGTGTATTATGAGTGGGTGCGTGTGTGTATGTGCTTGCATATGTGCTTGTTCATAGTATACGCGCGCGTGCTTATGCACGGATGTGTTTGTATGCCGATGACCTATGGGTCGGCGTCCGCCTTGAGAATGAGTGGCCTTGGGTCAATATGCCAGCGGAGTCAGCATGATGACTTTGTAATTCCTGCAACACCTCATGGCGTCCACAACACAACTATGCATTATATAACGTTCCTCGATAGAAGGAGGACATAAGAAGCATCAGTCACCAAAATAATATCACGAGACAGAAAGAGAGAGATTCGGAGGGCGGCGGGAAGAGCGAGAGAGAGAGAGAGAGAGAGAGAGAATATGCGTCCCCCGTCACACACACACACAAAATACGTAGTAAATATGACATTCCTGTGCGGAAAGGAATATAAGAAACATCAGTCACCAAAAGAGTATCGAGAGAGAGAGAGAGAGAGAGAAAGAGAGAGAGAGAATATGCGCCCCCCTTCACACACACAAAAATACGTAGTATATATGACATTTGTGTGCGGAAAGGAATATAAGAAACATCAGTCACCAAAAAAGTATCGAGAGAGAGAGAGAGAAAGAGAGAGAGAGAATGCACCTCCCTTCCCCTCCCTCATCCCCAACGCCATCATCTGCTATTAAACAACCATTACACCCGCCGTCTTTACACACACACACACACACACACACACACACACACACACACACACACACACACCACAGAATCTCAAAGCCGTTGAGACACGTATGCTAGGCTCGACAAGAACCGATCAGGTGTGGTCAACGCAATAACAAAACTATGATTAAAATAAATCGTGTGATGGTGTTCAGAGACCTCATCGTGTAGCAGCTGATGGACACGAGATACAATCACCGCTAGCACGCCACACTTAATAGTAAATTTAATTAAAAGGGATCAGGTAGTTGCATATGCCGTTGTGGCTGGTAGATGAAGCTCTAGCATGCAAGAATCATAAATCAACAGAGATACTGTGGCCTACGTCACGATGATCAAGGGAACAATTCGTTTAAAACAAAACAAAACAAAAAAAAACAAGAAAAAGAAATGATTTGCGTAGACGTCTTTATATAAACAACAACAAAAAAAAAAGATATCTCACGGCATAAACTGTCAACGTGGGGATTGCGCCGGGGGTGACAATTTGTGCCCAGAGCACACATCCACAGTACAGCGATCAAGTTCAGTTGTATGCTCAGCACTCTGTACTGCTGGCTCTTTCTCCTCCCTGTGCATGTAAACACGGCAGAAACGGGCGTGGGAACGCGGCGGCAAATTGAACTCACACCTTTGCTTATGAAGCAATACGTTCAAAAAAAAAAAAAAAAAGTCACCCACCCACCCGTGCGCCCATCTCCTTCATGAAGACCGACGTTCGACCATGGCATACACGACTGTTTCATTTGACGTCATGCTCACTGACTCGTATTATAGACTTCGATCAGTGTGAACAAAACAAGTCATCTTTAAAAGCCCAGAACTGATGTGGCGTTCACCATGCCATTCACCACGTATGTTTGTGTGGTGCTTTATTCAGACTAAGCGGTTCACGTTTACACGACGAAGCGAAGACTGACCTCAGGTTAAAGTATCACATTCTCCCGAGTGCGTCACTTAAGGGGCCGGGGTGGGGGTGAGGGGCGTGGGAGGGAGGGGTGGTGGTGAGCAGCAGACTGTGCAAGCACGGGATGTAGTGTTCAGTTTGCTCGTTTTGTTGTTCTTAACATGTTTCTTATACGGCGTTGAAGAAGGTAGAGGCTGTGTAAACCTGTATAACGCTTTAATTAAAGGTACGTTTAAATGAAACGAACGTGGGACCAGAAAGGCCATCGATGAACACGTCGGTGTAGTCATACGATACCAAGCCCGAGTAGTTATCATACACCCCTTCCCGCTCTTCCCTCTCCCCTCAAATGAAAAATCATTACCACATCGACAACTGAAGTCTTGAGACATGAGGTTAAAGCAAGATCTTAAAAAGTTGAAACATCGGCTTTACCTGCATATTCCAAGAACTTTTTTTTTTTGCCCTGTTTGTTTGTTTGCTCTGTCTGTCGATTTATGGGAATTGCATGTTGCACAGGTGGAGCTTTCCCTTGTTTAGAATGACTTCTTAAAGACTGCTGAAATTGGGAATTGTTCCTAAACGATGTCAGATAAAAATGCACATTACATTTTGTACGCAGGAAGCACTGTTTCCCTTTGTGTTATCATTACTTCACTCCGGACGGTTATCGAAGGTTAACAGATTCTCAAGATTTCGATGTGGACGTTCAAACTTTTGTTTGTATCTCTGTGCTTCAATTGATTTAGATTTTCACACTTTCATGCTCCGCCTTCCCTCTGCCTTCTCCAACCCCCACCAGTCCTCGTACGTCTTCTATCTCGTGAGCATTCCAAATACGATATTATTCGAGAAGAACAGATAAGATGTTACATACAGAGCAAGAAACAAAGCTGAAAGGTATCATCACCACTTCTTTTCATCAAACAGAGAGCTTGCGACCAAACAAAGAACATCTGGCAAAGACCAGCAGTCAGTCATCCTCTATATATATATATATATATATATATATATATATAATAAACTAATAAATTCCAAGGATAAGTACCGAGCACCATTCCAGCAACTTAAGGAGCAGCTTGGTGTTGCAATGACTGCAAGAAATATTGAATTAGATTGTAGAAATAGGAGGATGATAAGCCTTCATATCTGCAGTGGTAGATAATTCTGCCTTAACTGACAGTATGTGCTTGAGTGGGTGAATGGGGAATAATAAATGCTTCTCAAATGCACCTTCAGCAAGCTTATAGTCTCCGAAGCGGGAGACAATCTCCAATGGAGGAAGCTCACTAACATATAACTCCTGGTCAGATACCGGTATTTCGAAACCTGATTGTTTCTCCTCAGTGACCGCGGAAAGTGGTAATTTGACTCCTCTGCCTTTTCGGTTTTAAGAAGAATGCTATATACCAGAAAAAGGCTGGTGTGCAATACCGTAGTATGTTTGTTGAGTTTTTCAAAAAACCAACCAAAGGTGCCACCCTAGAAGCAAAAGAAAATCATGAAAGAGCAAAACAAGCTACATTTTCTTGTGAAAAGTAAAAAAAATAAAAAAAGATAACCTCTTAAGACACAAGTGCTGAGGGCCAGTTCTTGGAATGAATCCGCAAGGGACTAAATTACAATAAACTAATAAATTCCAAGGATAAGTACCGAGCACCATTCCAGCAACTTACAGAGCAGCTTGGGGTTGCAATGACTGCAGAAATATTGAATTATAAACAAGCTTGCTCTTATGTCTTAGATTGTAGAAATAGGGGGGTGATAAGCCTTCATATCTGCAGTGGTAGATACTGACAGTATGTGCTTGAGTGGGTGAATGGGGAGTAATAAATGCTTCTCAAAATGAACCTTCAAAGTATGTCGAAGAAAGCCAAAACTTACTGTCCACGGAGATAAAAGATGGGCGATAATGAGGATGAGTATGTTTCCACGCTTTACAACAGCGTGGAAACAACAGCGCGTGATCCCGCACACTGTCTTTCTTTTTGCCCTAAACATGACCCCGTCCACTTCTTGAGGTCACTTTGCTGGCGTTCTTCCTTTGCATGCGCACTGGAGGAGAGGGGTGAAAGTAGGGGGGTGAGGGGGGGGGGGTAGAGGGGGCGGGGAGAACGGAAGGAGCTGGGAAGAGAGGGAACTAGAAAAGGGGCTGGTTAGGGGAGGGAAGTGAAGTAGGAGAGGGGAAGGAGGGGTGTGGGGGCAGGAGTTGGAGGATGGTACGTGAGGAGG
The DNA here is from genome assembly GCA_016801955.1 of Conus betulinus. Lineage (NCBI taxonomy): Eukaryota > Metazoa > Mollusca > Gastropoda > Neogastropoda > Conidae > Conus > Conus betulinus. The sequence continues at coordinate 184,457 of JADBJO010001287.1, forward strand.
GGCGGGGGCCGGATTAAGGTCGGGCAAAAAGCAGGAACGCACTGAACCATTCATGGGGCTTGTGTACCCTGGGCGCCTTTTCATCTCTCTACGCAGGAGGAATGAGCCACTGCACCTGCTGCTAGGAAAACTCTACCGCGTTTGCGGTAAGGAACCTGCTGTTCGTCTCTGGCATTCTGCCACGGCCTTGTACGATGGGAACGATGATAATGTCAACGAATATAATCTTTATTGTGTGTCTATAATAGTGGTTTGTGTGATTTTGCCGTTGGTTCTGTTCTGAACATGCTGGAGAATTTGACGGCGTAAAAATTTACATTCCAGTAAAGATTTCAGATCGATCGGCGGTTCCTAAAGTCTTTAACCCACCCGCTCTCTCTCTCTGTCTCTGTCTCTGTCTGTCTGTCTGTCTGTCTGTCTGTCTGTCTGTCTGTCTCTCTCTCTCTCTCTCTCTCTCTCTCTGTGTGTCTGTCCTCTCTGTGTCTCTCTGTTGTGTGTGTCTGTGTGTGTGTGTCTGTGTCTGTGTGCATACGTGTGCGTATGT
>JADBJO010001287.1:190000-197500 GCA_016801955.1 Conus betulinus
ACAAACAGTTCGGGTATCCCTTCGCTTTCTATATTTCATTGTTTATTATTGTGTATTATATTTGTACTTGGCTGCTATTTCTTTGTTTTCCTCTTTTGTTTTGTTACTGTACCATGCAAGTAACACGTAACGAGTGGCCATCTGCTGATGGCCTACGAGTAGGTTTTTTGAATATTTGTTATTTACAAAATAAGCTTAATGATGTATCTGATATTCTTTTTAATCATGGTAAAAGCTTCCACATATTCGGTTTTTTCGGAAACAAGGTTATCTCACCAAGTGTGTCCGACTCAGAACTAATAATACCAGGCTATAATGTAGTGCGCAAAGACCCATCCAAATTTAGAGAAACGGGTCTTATTTATATATATTCATGAAAGTTTAAACTTTAAGCAGATCTCTTCTCTAGAAAAATACCAAGTAGAATCCTTATGGATCGAATTGCAGCTGAAAAAATCGAAACCTATTCTTATAGCTTTTTATATATAGAACCCGGCGGGAGCGAACTGATTTGATGGATGAATTTTCTTTAATGATGGAGGAAGCATCCTTATTCTCTTATGAACATATATTACTAGGTGATTTCAATATTGATTTATTAAAATCGAACAAATCTTGGACAGAAACATACAATCATTTAACCTCGACCAACTAATAGACAAACCAACAAGAGTCACCGCTACCTCCCAAATACTTATTGACCATATATATACTCTTCAGTTAACACCATGATAGAAATATGCTCACCGACGTTCGGTTGTAGCGACCATTCTCCGGTGTGTTTTACATGTCCAAGCGAGGAGTTCCAAAACATTTCCACAAGATATTACCTACAGAAACTTTTCAAAATTTGACAATGACTCCTTTCAGCGGGACTTAATGAACTCATTCCTTTCCACGGTCTATCAATTCACAGACCCCGACGAGGCTTTAGAGTCTGGTATCATAGTTTCCTTAATGTTTATAATAAGCATGCCCCATTTAAAACAATGCGTGTTAGCAACAATCCTAAAAAAAAAAAAACCTGGATAACTAAAGATATAGACATTGCTACCGACTTAAGAGAGTCGCTGTTAGTGTCAGGGAGTCGAGAGATTCCTATAAAAAAAAAAAAAACAAAGAAACTTAGTCAATTACCTAAAACGATCGTCTAAGAAAAAGTATTTTCAAGATCTTATTTCTTCCAAAGCAGATAACAGATCTATTTGGAAAGCGATAAACGAGCTTACTAATAAAAATGTGAAAGGTCATACTACCTCGCCAAAAGATTTATCATCCGATGTCTTGAATAAACATTTTTGTGACATAGCTAACTCAACAATAAAAATAAACAGAACGTCAGAAAATAAATTGGATATTCTTCAGGACTTTTGCAATTCTAGAAATATATCCTCTCTTTCAAATATACCATTTATGGGTGTGCATGAGTGTATAAATCTCTAAGTAGCCTAAAACAAAGTAACACAAGTGGTCTTGATGGCATTGATGGGAAAATCTTAAAATTGTCAGCCCCAGTAATCGCCGAAAAACATTACTTACATCTACAACCTATGCCTTGCAAAAAATTATATTCCAAAAGCTTTTAAAGTTGCTAAAGTCATACCCATCTATAAATCAGGTGACTATGCTGATCCCTCAAATTATAGACCCATCTCCATCTTGTCTATACTCTCTAAACCTTTGGAAGATCATATAAACAAACACATTCTTAATCACTTCAACTCCTTCGATCTGTTTCATCCAAACCAGTCCGCATTCAGGGCCAACCATTCTTGTCACACAGCATTAACTAATCTTGTGGACCAGTGGCTTATTAACATAAACAATAATAAAATCACAGGTGTTCTAGTAGTAGACTTTATGAAAGCATTTGATGTCATCGACCACAGTCTTCTACTTGAGAAATTAAAGATCTATGGCCTAACTGACAACGCTTTGGAAACTTCTATCTTCATTTCTCTCAGACAGGAAACAGTGTGTTTCGGTAAATAGATCAAATTCTTCCATTCTACCTGTTAAGTACGGCGTCCCCCAAGGCTCAATCCTCGGGCCAATACTTTTTCTTATATATATAAACGATCTACCTCTGTTTTTTACAACTTTATGTGAGATGTTTGCCGATGATACCACTATCCACACCTGTCACGATAAATTAGATAGCATTTTTATCTCCTTACAAGAAAGTATCAACAAGTTATTGGAATGGTCTGAACTTAATCATATGCGACTCCACCCAAAAAAACCCTAAATACTTATTAATTACTACCAGACAAAAACGTCAAAATCTTTCTTGCAGCAACTATTACCTTTGTATTAATGGAGAAAATCTTGAAGAAGTTTGAACACCATATGATCCTAGGTGTTATTATTGATAACAATCTGTCATGGTCGAAATCATATTGCGTTATTATGTAAAAATGTGTCCAGAAAGATTTACCAGCTTTCCAGAATGAAACACTTTTTAGACCAACATAGCCGTAAGTTGTTCTTTCATGCCTATGTTGAATCTTATATAAACTATGCCTCAACCATATGGGATTCCGCTAGTGATAATATTTTAAAACCTTTATTCAGTTACATAGACGTGCCATTAAACTGATCCTCCTTAAGTCCTCCTCCCCTACTTTCTCAGAATATAAACATTTAGGAATTCTGCCTCTAAAATGGATGTTTAAAATAATGTCCGACGTGCCCCTATGACTGAAAAATAGATTCGAAATGAAGAAGATTCGTCATGTTTACAAGATAAAAGTACTTCTTCCGAAAATAGATCGGCTTAAATCAAGCTCTCTCTCTCTCTTTGAAAAGGGTGGGTCGTGCATCGTCGCTATTATCTTTCCTCATTTTCAGCAGCGGTTTTCTTCGTGTGCAGTAGAGGTGGGTTCAACATCCGATTGGCCAGAGGCTCTCAAGGACATGGTGTCCGTCTTCGTGTGTTTATCGAAGTCCATTTTTCTATCATCGTTCATAACACTTGCCGAAGACAAGTCGAGCGCGAGACAAAGACACACCGCACTTGCATGGGCGCAGAAGAAAAGAGCTATCCAGACACGGTCCGTTGGCGAGGTGTAGATGCGACCCCATGCTCCCCTAGGAGTCCAAAGGAACAAGGCTGGTCAAGTCATTGTGCACAATAGCCAGACTGCGGAATATCACTGCGTCCACTTGTGTCTAGCAGATCAAATTGATCTGTCACGCTGACGTCATGTAATGTACATGCTCGTATGATTTGGCCATGGTTTGTCAGTTATACATACTTTCTTACCTGTAGCATTTAGATTACTCTTGGCCAATATTTTGTAACATGATAGGTTCGTGTGTGTGTGTGTGTGTGTGTGTGTGTGTGTGTGTAGGCAGTCACGGTTTCTTTGTGTTGTATGTATCTCTGTGTGTATTGGGGAGGGGGAGGGGGAAGCTCTCTCTCTCTCTCTCTCTCTCTCTCTCTCTCTCTCTCTCTCTCTCTCTCTCTGACAATATTTGAATTAGCTACACATTATTGTAGATATCTACCATTTAATAACTGCAGTTTGCTTTAATCTCTAACACTGAAAACCTAAACATATTCTGTGCTGTGCAGTCCAGCTGTCATGGGCACTCGAAAATAAGGGGTCATGGAGAGCCATTTTTGTTTCACTGGAGCCAACAAATATAATTTATTTTTGTGACATAATCGGAAACTCGTCCTTGTTTTGTACAAAGCCTTGTAAAAATGTATTTCAGAGGAATGTTTACAGTGACAGACATTTTGTGCTGTAATGTAATATGACTGCATATAACTGAATTTTTTTTCAATCGCTGCTTATAATTGATGGTTTTTTTTTTTCTTTATCTCCATACACCCCTTCGTTTGGGGCCATGACCTATTATGTGAACAAATTGAGTGAATCTCTCTTTCTCTCAAACACATTAATGGTGCGAGTTTCTTGTACAGCCCAGCAAGTGTTATCACTGCTGTATCTTGTCCTTCGACCCGATCAATCTGACGGGCGATCAGAGCCAGGAGCACTTTGGCAAGTGACTCGTGACTCTGAGAAACATGTCGCACAGCCATTTTGCACCACTGATCCCCATTGGGCCGAGGAGGCGAGGCGGCTTTGACAGCCTTGTTGCTCTTTTCCTTCTCTCCCGGCCAAAAGAGCGAAACTCAAAAGAGTGGTTTTTCCTTTCTTGTGGGCAGGAGAGAGAGCATATCGAGATACCTTCATGGATGGTTGACTGACTGCGCGGTCGAAGGGGTCGGTTGGTCGTTTTCACCGGCGGTGGTAGTTGGGAGCTCGGATTGTTTGTACGCAATGCATTGTCGAGTAAGTTGGTAGCTATCTTCTTTTGATTTTTTGTTTACGCGGTATATTGTTCAGTCAGGAGGGGTAGAATAAGCACATAAAACAGATGGGTCATTTAATCTCATCTCTTATTTCATTATACAGTTTTTCTTGTGTATTTTAATATCTGGACATGTCGTATTTAGTCCAGGCTGTCAAGTGTCTGTGCCTCACATAGCTTTAGACTGATAGTTCGTTGTATTCTCTTTACATGTTTGGTACGAGGACTGAAGTAGCTGATGTCACCGTGGAGTTTATGAACCTCGTTCTTGACGAACAGTTAACGTGCTTACTGGTTCAGGGAGTGTACCGATACTACGGGTAATTTTGCTCTGTATACCCCCACATTCCATCTTTTTGTTTTGTTTGTTTTTAAAAGACATAATGTATGATGCATTTCCTTCAATGTTTCCATGGTTTTGTTATTCATATCCTAAGCTCCCTTGGTTTCACTCTACATATACACGTGTGTCTGTGTGTGTGTGTGTGTGTGGGGGGGGGGGGGGGGGGGGGGGGAAGGGGGGGATGATGACGGTCATTGTGTAAGGGGAAGGCGGAAAAGTATATATAAAGCAGAGGTACTGAAACAGTGACAGCTGCAAAGGACAGCTGGAGTTTGTCAGCACACTTGAAAATAAAATGGAACCTTCCAAAATATACGTATTGAACATCTGGTTTCAGTTCTATACTTAAGTGCGGAATAATCAGCTTGCTTTCAAAATGTAGCCCGAAAAAAACTTTTTTTTTTTTTTTTTTTTTAAAAGTTCTTTAGAATTGGGATGAACGACTGATTTCCATCGAATTTTGTGGAAGGAAAATTTGGCAATCAGTTAAAACGGACAATTAAACGAATAGACTTCAGAAGGGATGGCCTGGAATGCCAGATTTACACACATTTTATCAAAGCCATGAAATTAAGCTGGACAAGAAAAATCAGTGCTTCAAAACGCAAAAGGAAGGATGCTAGAAGTGTTCGCACCGAGAAAATCAAAATGCTGACAAGGATGGATCAAAGTTTTTTTTGCTTTTTTTTTCGAATGTGATAGACACTTTTTTTTTAAATACACTCACGGCATGCGAACATGTTGCCGATGAAATGTCTTGGAAATGAGGCGCAGATGTTGGCTGAACACATGTTTCAATGAAATGAATAAAGTTCAAACTAGAAGGGTGCAAGATCGAACAGATTATGTATTTGCCTAGTTATAGCTTGCCAAATTATAAGTCCGAACATTCGATAAGAACGCGTTTCATTATGAGTGGTACATATTGAATGCAGCGCGGAGTTTCTTCTCCTGTTAAAAGATACGAGTGGGTGTAAAAGGAGTAGCCTGTGTGTAATGGTCACATTATTTTCTTATTTACAGACACCAGTGGCATATGCTTAAAACTTTTCAAGTTTAGGCGGATTTAAAACAGTTTGTTTGTGGTCTGCTTGTTCCAGATCTCTGAATTCAGTACAATGCATTACTTCAAAGTAAAAACATTCCAAAGTTTTGTCAAGTATGGGAATTAAATTCTATGGAAGTATTAAATAGAAGATACTGTTTACGAAAGTATCAAGAAAAAAAAATGAACGAACGAAAGATAGAAGTTAATATAAAATTGTAACAGATTAGATTAATAAATACAAACATTGCCACCCATACCGTTTTGAAAAAAAAATGGCGACAGAAGATGTACATACTTACTGCTTTCTGTGTGGGAAAGACAATATTCAACAACACTTGTAAGGAAAGCATACCTATTTCATACAGGCTTCACGTTCGGTGAACCAACAGGCAAAATTCCGTACAGTTTGTAATAAGAAAATGAATAAATTTGTATTGTTCGTAAAAAAAAAAAAATGTGCATCAGGTATTGTCTGTATCCAGTTTGATAGCAAAGAACGGTTTCAATGGTTTCGACATTCAACTCAAATGAAAGCATGATGTTGCTTCTGGCGTTCGTATTGCATCAGTGGGGCGGAACTACAGACTCTAGATATAGATCTATGTTGTCTAATTGATGATGTTTGCACCATGCCTTTTGAAAGTGGTCATGTTGAGGTGGTGTGTGTGTGTGTGTGTGTGTGTGTGTGTGTGTGAGAGAGAGAGAGAGATTCCCCTTCTTCCGCGGTTCCCTCCCCTGCTCTATTCCTTAAATAATGATACTCTTATCACGAAAGAGCTTTTTTTCTGTCCTGTTTGATTGCTTGTGTTGCTCTGTGCGATTGTGCAGGTACGATTGTTATTTTGTTTCCTGTAATTTTCTACATAGAGGACAAAGCAAATGACAGTATGTTCAATGTAAAAAAGATAATAGCTAATTCAAATGTTCCTGGACTATTTCTGCCGTCTGCAGTCTACTAGTTGTTCGCAAAAGAAACAAACAAAACCTTCCCAGCATCTTGATTCAGGCAAAACAAATCCAAATTCACATTCGAACTGAGGCGCACTGTGGTTATTCAGTTATTTTTTTTGATATCTGAGATACAGAGAGAGAGAGAGAGAGAGAGAGAGAGAGAGAGAGAGAGAGAGAGAGAGAGAGTCGTCAATGCAGCGACTTCCTGGTGAACCAGCTCCTGACCGATGCACCAAGAAGAGAGCTGAATACCGACTTAGAAACGTGGATTGGAGAGCTTTGTCAGAATGCCATGACCCCTCAGGTGAACAGCTCATGACCGATGCCCAAGAAGAGAGCTGAACCCCATGCAGCGAGAGGAAGTGAGGGAGCTTTGTTCGTTGCTTGCGGCCCGCGCTGTGTTTGATAATGCGCTCCTCCTATCCCTCTTATTACCTGCGTTCTGTGCCGCCGGTGGCTTGTTTGACTTTGATTAATGAGGCTTAATGGTTAAGGATTCTTTTCATTTTCAATTGGAGGTGGTGTGGTGCATATATGATGGATGGGTCTGCGGACCTCGTCGAAAACTGGGGGTCTTTATCTGGATAACATTTCATTTTCGGCGAAAGCTACAGAACGGCGATTTCTTAAAGAACTTCAAAAGTGCGCTAATTACACATAGACTTTAGGTTAGCGAGATACGCATCCTCATACGTCTCAAAAGTCGGAACATTCTCAGCGTTTAGCAGAGCTGGAAGGATTCTTGTGTATGCAGATAGGAGAAATTCCACATATGCCCACGCATAGCACTGGCGTGTGGTTAAGAAAGGACGTATGATCCTACGTGTCACTATCG
>JADBJO010001287.1:200000-202500 GCA_016801955.1 Conus betulinus
AGTAAAGAATTATATGGAAGTAGACAGTCAAGATTGGTATGGAAGGCACACAAGGACTTATCTAATAGAACTTACAAGGATTTTTATGGCAAATGCATAAAAGTTTATATGGCAGATACCATGAGTTTGTATGGCAGATATGTTAAGATTTATATGCCATTATACCTATGAATTTATGTGACACACACAATGATTTGTCTGCAGACACGTTAAGATCCCTGTGGCAGACACAAAGATTTATACAGCAGATACAAAAGGATATTTATTGGACAAACTTGTACGGATATTTATAGGACGGACACAAGGATTCAACGAGCGGGAACATTAGGATACATATGGCAGACATGCTAGGATTTATAGAGCAGTCATGCAAGGATTTAAGGGCAGAGACACAAATACTTTTTATGGCCGATACACAAAGATTTATATGGCAGAAACGCGAGGATTTATAAGGCAGATATACAAGAATTTATGTGGCAAACCCTCATGCATTGGTGTGATAGATACTTTAGAATTGTATGGCAAATGCACAAGGCTATATATGGCAGACCATAGTGAGGGGGTGTTGCGAACGATGGTTCCTTCGGCATTTCCTTAGTTTTGGTGTTTAGAAACCTCAGCATCTCAGTGACCTGAAAACATGGACTCAAAACAGAATCATCTAAAATCGAATGGAGACCCGCACATCTGATTTTGAATTATCTTGTCGACAGATGGACTGACAGTCTGACAGAGAAACAAACTGACAAGATTGAAAACAATACCTAACTCCTCCAGGTAGGCGTGCATACACACACACACACACACACACACACACACACACACACACACACACACACACACACACACACACAAAGATTCAAAGATTTTAATCCTGCGACCCCTTTTGGGGCATGGAGGACTTGAAACAAATCAAACAGACATGAAACAAATCAAACATCAAAATTTTCCCTATAATTAACATACTGAATGTAATGTTTACACAATTTTACTAAGTTTAAAAAATTTCGCTAAGTTTAGCAACACTTTCTTACTACCACAAAGCAAACGGCAATAGTTAAATACGGACTTTGTATACGTAAATTTTCTTGGTATAAACTGATTTCTAATGTCGCTATATTTGTTACATTTCATTACAAAATGACATTCATCACAAGGTCACACACACACACACACACACACACACACACACACACACACACACACACACACATACACACACACACGCGCGCGCGCGCGCGCGCGCGCGCGCGCGCGCGGAAAGAGAGAGGGAGGAGGGGAGGAGGAGAAGAGAGAAGAGAGAGAGAGAGAGAGAGAGAGAGAGAGAGAAGATCATTTACGAAGATACTTATGTGCTTTTATTTTACATCCAGCCCTCGCCCTGAGCATCGGCTGCCGTATGAATTAGAGTGGTGTTCAAGCATACAAAGAGAAAGCTTAGCTGAAAAATAGAAGCAGATGAGAGTGGAAGAGAGCAATCAGTTCATTGGAAGAAATGGTGTGGCGAAAAATGGGCTTATAGAGGGCGAGCACCTTTTCGAATAACTAGCTTTTCACGTTTCCTATCATTCATTGCTCATTCCATCGCAGGGAAGGGAGAAGGGCATATCAATGCTTTTCCCATGTGAAAATCGATTCCCTATGTGCGTCTAGATTAATTCACACACACAATCGCGCGTGCGCGCGCACACACGCTTGCACACACGCACGCACGCACGCATGCACCTACTACTTTATTCCATATATGCCCTAAAACGGCTTGGAACCGGATTTTAGTTCCACGAAATGTTACATTAAATGAAAAATAGTGTTGAAAACTTTTTTTTTTTAATTACATTTAATGGAACATTCCTGAAGAACGTTGTAACTTAATGCAGATCCCAACATTTTGTAAATATATGTTACATAGTGAATGAGCTAATCACATGGTCTGCACCATAAGCCTCTTCTCCTCTTTAAAGATACGGGTAAAAGAAAAAAGACACAAGCAAGTGTAAAGGGAATGGTCTGTATATAAACGACACTACTTTTTTTTTTTTTTTTGACCACCAACGGGAGACAGTAGGCGTGAGCGAATGCGGGGGGGGGGGGGGGGGGGGGGGGGGGGCAAACTCAACAAAACACTCTTACTTTTTTTGTGTCCCAGTCCGCTTGCCAAAGTTTTTACCGTTGCTATGAACTTTGGGTTTCAGGTCCATGTGGGGAGTAGATAATCTGGACAGTTCTTCATTTGTAGCATTCTTGACAAAATGATCGGTCACCTCGTTGCCTCGAGTGCCACGATGACCGAGAACCCGGCCGAGAAACTTTTGTAACCATCAGCTTTAAGAGTTTAAAACGTATCCCCCCACGCCCTTTTTAAGTCATACGAATGCAAAAATGTAATCCAAGGAAAGACTAACACGCCATGATACTACTAATTACGAACCAGTGAAATCCATTACAACTTCGGTCAGGTTATAGTAGTATCCTCGGAGGCCGTTTGAGATTGATAACAGAG
>JADBJO010001287.1:207500-215000 GCA_016801955.1 Conus betulinus
TCTCCATCTCTCTCTGTCATCATCGGCCTCTGTCTGCTTTAGTGTGCGCTACCTCTGCCTGTCGTCTGTGTCTGTCTGTCTGTCTGTCTGTTTCTGTCTGTCTCTGTCTCTCTCTCTCTCTCTCTCTCTCTCTCTCTCTCTCTCTCTCTCTCTCTCTCTCTCTCTCTCTCTCTGTTGTGTGTGTGTGTGTGTCCCCTCCTTTTTTTTTCTCCGCCTCTGCCTGTGCCTTATCTCTGTGTTATCTTTTTTGTCACCACTTATGTAATGATTCAGCGGGTATTTTTTGTTTCTCTCGTTTCCAGGAAATATTGAAAGAATCGGCCTTCAGATGTGACATACCCCAAGGACGTCAAGAATCGGCCACAGGCTGAGGCCTCGACCCTCTACCGTCCCTTCACCCCTTCCCATTCCTGACGTCAGCCTGTCTGGTGAGGGTCACCCTGTACCCCCCCCCCCCCCCCCACCAACCAAACCCACCGTCGGTGGACGGAGAAAATCCATGGCCGTCTGATACGGACTGAGCGGTGAAAGCGTGTCCTCCAACAACTGGGCGTGGAGTAGCGGTAGACCTAAGGTGACTGGCGCTTGATCCATGATCGGTGGGATTGAACGGCTGTGCCTTTAGAAGAAAAAAAAACCGACATACTGATCATTGAACACCGAGTGGCATTGACAGCGAAGCCCATTTGAAATTCTGACAGTCTGAAACCATCCAACGCCTACTACCAGTCTCAAGGAGGGACGTGTCTTGACCAACCAACAGACTCAGCGAGCGGCTGCGATCAGGGGGAAGCAGAGAGGAGCAGAGTTCGGCGCCATGTCTCGCCGGGTGAGCATCCAAGCCAAGCAGGAGCAGAGGAAGCCCCGCGTGCGCTTCCCGGACGAGTTGGTGTTCCTGGATAGCATCAAGGAGAACGACCTCAAGGCGTGCAACGCCATGCTGCGAAAGGCTTCCCTTTCGCTTGACATCAACGGCCTCAACGACGCTGGTGAGGGATCTTTCTTTTTAAATATTCTTTTTGCTTGTTTTGAAGTGGTTTGTGGCTTGCTTTTGTCAGTGTATATGTGTGCACGTTTTCGAGTGTGAAAGGATAACATTAGCCACCGTCCGTTAAAATTGGGAGACTACTATTCTTCTGAATGTGTGTGTGTGTGTGTGTGTGTGTGTGTGTGTGTGTGTGTGTGTGTGTGTGTGTGTGTGTCCGCGCGCGCGCGCGTGCGTGTGTGTGTTCATGCAAACTGCGCGAATGTTGGGTAATAGAGAGAAAAATGTAGTGGGAAAGAACGTCACTTCAAATTCACATACAGGGCATCAGCAGCATGTTTCAGATAGCTATCGACCCCCCCCCACCCCCACCCCCCCCCCAGATTCATAGATTCTCCTAGCCAGTTGGTTTAATTGTGTATGTTCAGAAAGGTCTGATCGAATATCATGGTAAAACTAACATATTACAGTTAAAAGAGAAGGGAACAGAGAAAAGGGCAACCGTCAATGTCAGTATCACAAAAATAATAGGATTATTTTGTTGGATTTTCCGTCCACGGCCGACGCTTATCCAAAGCTTTCGATTGTCTCCTGGCAAAACAATACATACCAGTTCATTTCTATCCTCAACATGGATGCTGGAATACACCCTGACCAGCAGTGCAGGTGTCTACATCACCAGGTTGAAGCTAGAGGTCTAATTTAATAGGAGAGGAAACAAAGAGCACAGCACTGTCGAATTGTCTCAGGCGAAAATGAAATTCCACAACCTTATTTCGTTATCTTCCGATTCGTTTCCAATAATCTTTTATTTTTTAAGTCTCAGATTCTGTGAAGCCGGATACCGTGCTTCCGGCGGTGATTAAAGAGTTATTCCCCACTTTGCCCATATCTGTCGTGAGGTCGTGTCAATGTCTTCAGTGTTACAGTATCAGCAAGTGCGTGGGGGACTGTCTGTCCCTCAAGGACGTGGTGGTGGTGCTCTCCCACTTTCGCTCACTCACGCGCGCTTCTTGACAAAGCAGCTATTGTCATCACTAACGGGATTAGCAGGTTATGTCATGATTAGAGCTAGATCGGAACAGGCACCACTGACCACCACCGAAGTGATTCAGCATCAGTACAGGTTTTCTGATGGACTTCTTCATGGCGACACGATATTGATAGCTCACCGTGGACTACTGGCGCTGGGACTGTCAGTTTCCACGCCCCTGGATAGGACTGTGTTTGTGACAGCCGGAGCGAGCAGCGTTAAGAGTTATTATGCCATTGAGAGGACATAGACGATCAGACAGAAAATAGGCGTAACCCCTACCTCCTCTCTCTATCTGCACCTTGTTTTAACCCATCACACACACACACCACACACACACACACACACACACACACACACACACACACACACACGCACGCACACACATGCACGCACGCACACACACATGCACGCACGCATGCACACGTACATATCCATCTCTTCTTCCTTTTCTAATCGAGTAAGACCATCTCCCTGACTCTGACTCTCTCTCTCTCTCTCTCTCTCTCTCTCTCTCTCTCTCTCTCTCAAAGGGAAGGAAAATTCTCTCTCTCTCTCTCTCTCTCTCTCTCTCTCTCTCTCTCTCTCTCTCTCTCTCTCTCTCTCTCTCTCTCTCTCTCTCTCAAAAATATTTAAGGAAATGAATAAGGGAAAAGGACAGGAAATGTACAGCCGTACCAAAATGACTTCAGCAATTCCGAATACTCTTTGCCACAATCCAAACATGATTGCCTTCGACAAGTCTGAAAGACAGAGTGAATACAAATTGTATGAGATGACCAGGAGAAGAGGTTTGTGTGTGTGCGTGCGTGTGTATGTGTGTGCGTGTGTGTGTGTGTGTGCGTGTCGTGTGTTGGGGTGGGGGTGTGGTGGGGGTGGGGGTGGGGAGGGAAAGTCAGTGGGGTAGGATGAAGGTTGAGGTGGAGGTCTGTCGGTGTGGTCATTGGTATGGACACAGCGTCTTTCCCCAGGCCATAAAGCGGTGTGACTGACAAACCTGCTGTTCACACGTAGTTTGTCCTGTGTCGTGTGCGGAGACAAGGTGAAGCCCCATTTGACGGACAGGTCGGTATTGTGGTGCTCACGGAGAACTAGCCGCCTCGGTCGACCGCGCGTGTAAACTCCCCCGCTCGGAAGAGAAAGGCGGTCAATTGGGTGAAGCCACGGCATATAGTATGAAGCTTATTCCATCATGGAATGCGGCAGAGACGTAGATTCTTCAGACAGCCGCAGATGTCTTTGACGTAATGAACCCCAACAGGTGTGGCCTTGAAAACGTTGGGGATGGGACAAACTGCTGTTTCTGATCATTAATGGGAGAGCTTGCAGTATGTACGTGCTTGTGTGTGTGTGTGTGTGTGTGTGTGTGTGTGTGTGTGTGTGTGTGTGTGTGTGTGTGTGAAAGAAGTCCAAAAGACGTCAGCAGTGCTCGTTTCTATTGCTCGTACAGAACTTAAAAGCAGTTGATTTGTCCCAATGTTCCAAATATTTGTTAATATTATATATAGTGTTAATAATCTCTCTCTCTCTCTCTCTCTCCTCTCTCTCTCTCTCTCTCTCTCTCTCTCTCTCTCTCTCTCTCTCTCTGTGTGTGTGTGTGAGAGAGAGAGAGAGCATAGTTTTGCTTTATTGTTTTTATTGCCTTTCGGTTTATTAGTAGTGAGTGTGTAGAAGTGTGTGGGTTTTGTTTTGCAATGTTTATTTAGTTGCGAATGGTTACATTTACCTGGCTTTTTATCGGTTCTGGTATCCATCATTTTTTATTTTTAATGAACTACGGCTACTTAGGCTACATATGTCTGGGTTTCTTTTGATGGTCAGGTGTGATGGCGTTACTTGTGAAACGCATTTCCTCTTGTCAGAGATGTGCATGATTTAAGACAGTGATAAATAAGATACCATAGGAAGATGAAATGGATGTAGACTTTTTGTTTGATGTGTTGTATATATTGACGTGTTGTATATTCATCTTCTTTATTCGCAAATTCTGAAGAGTAGATTTAGCGTGGCGATCCGAGTTCACCGATCAGTTGGTTCATTCAGTAACCTGTCGTTACAAGTCCAGTATCCGGACTGTTTGGATGTCAGAATATTCTATCACAATTTAAACTTGAGCAGAGAAACTGAATAAAAGACATATCCATTTCAAAGGTACTGTTGAAAATGGTATCAGCTGGAAAATTTACATCAGTTCTTCTTGCAGCATCATTTTGTTTTGGGGACCAAGGGTGGACTTCCCAAGATGTCATCAAAGGTACAGGTGTTCTGGATATCATCAAATGGGAATACACTGTGTTGTGGATGCCTTTCACTTCTGATTATGTCTACAGCACTCATAAGAACGGAACTGAAATCTCAACAAAGAAGGATTCTTCCAACTGTTGGTATCATGTTTTCGTGTTCAATAAGTCTTTATGTACATTTGCCATACATTTTATTTAGGGTCATAAATTAGTAAGATACCTTACCCATGCGCGCGCGCGCACGCACGCGCGCGCACACACACACACACACACACACACACACACACACACACACACACACACACACACACACACACAGATTCTTCACAAGGCCATTTGTCTATCTAAGCACTCGGAAAACTAGGAAAGACTGTGTCGGTGACCCCGAAGATAGTATCATTGCAGTGAGAAACGTTTCATGGATTCCATTGGACTGATAGGCATAGCCATGAAACGGCTGTTAACATACCACGTGTTCTTCGTCACCATCCTGGTGGCCAGTGTACCAGTGATGTCTTTTTTTTTTTTTTTTTTTTTTTTTCTTTTTTTTTTTTTGGGGGGGGGGGGGGGGGGGGGGGGGGGGGGATTTGGATGGTGGTGGTAGTAGTGGTGGTGACGATGGTGGTGGTGGGTGGGTGGTGGAGGTGGTGGTGGTGGTGGTGGTGGGTGGTGTGTGTGTGTGTGTGTGTGTGTGTGTGTGTGTGTGTGTGTGTGTGTGTGAGTGAGTGAAATTCGTTCGTCTGCAAGGTCAAACGAGGCATACACGGGCACTCGTGCGAGCATAGAAACCAGGCGATCTATACGCGCGCGCGCACGCGAACATACAAATATGTACATACACGCACATGCATGCAGAGAGAGAACGAGAGAGCAAGCGAGTGAACCCAAAACATATGGAGTCATGGACAGTCGTCGCGATGACCCTGAAGACAATATCATAAAAACGCTGTGAAAAAAAAAAAGAAAGAAAAAAAAAAGTAAGGAAGTCCATGATTCAGATAGCCATCACACGTTTCATTTCCGTACCAGGTGGTCATTGTCGCCATCCGAGTCCCCTCCTCTGACTGTCCACACGTCAGTGGAAGTTTGGGCCTGGTGGGCGGGGAGAGGGGAGTGAGGGGAGGGGTCAACTGAAACTGCTCTCTCTCTCTCTCTCTCTCTCTCTCTCTCTCTCTCTCTCTCTCTCTCTCTCTCTCTCTCTCTGCGTATGTGTGTGTGTGTGTGTGTGTGTGTGTGTGTGTGTGTGTGTGTGGACGCTCTCGTGTGCACAGACTTGTGTTTGTTGTCCGGCAGATGTACAGAGATCTCACGCAAGAGCGCAAACGCGCATGGAAATATAATGTAGCATTTTACATTCCCTCTGTCTCTCTCTCTCTCTCTCTCCTCTCTCTCTCTCTCTCTCTCTCTCTCTCTCTCTCTCTCTCTCTCTCTCTGTGAGGGAAGAGAGAGAGAGTGAGTCCAAATCCTCTGTATGAATGTGTGTGTTTGTCAACTTGGAACTCTGGCTTACAACAGGCGACGTGTTGTGTAGTTCCATATTTCCTGTGTGTGTGTGTGTGTGTGTATGTGTGTGTGTGTGTGTGTGTAACTGCTGGAATACACAGTAAACATGCTTTGAAGCTGAGCGTTTGAAGAGGGAAGTTTCCAGGCAAACGTTTTCGAATTATTTTGCAGGCGAAGAAAAGTATATTTCCGCATCTTAACGTTTGCATGTAACTTACAGGACTATCAGAACACAAAATATCTGTGTACAACAGATTTTAAGAGTACATTGCAGTATACTGATATTGAAAGCAGTTGTATAAACGGTTCGCGAACTATGAAAAACCAGGTAAAAGTAATCAAATAATGAAAGAAAATATCATGTATACGAGCGACTTTAAAGGCAGGACGGTTTGAAAAATCAAAATACGGGAAGGAGAAGGAGAGGAGGTTAGGGGAGGGGGTGGGGACTCAAGAAAAAAAAAAAAATAGTCGCCTACATGGCGTAAAACAACAGTGACTTTGAAGACTGATGGAGGTCGTTCGGTACGGAAAAGATAAAGAGCGCGCAGTCGTAGAGCAAAGAGACTTAAAAGGACTAGGGCGGTAAGATAGCGGTTAATCCCCGTGGGCTTAGTCAGGATACACTCTGTGTGTGTGTGTGTGTGTGTGTGTGTGTGTTTTAACCGGTCGTTTCCTCTTACAAGCCACTTTTGCGCCCCCTTACCATCCCTACACACACACACACACACACACACACACACACACACATGAAGGACCTCCATCTCCCCCCCCCCCACCCCCCCCCCTTCCCTTTCACTCCCACCTTCCGACGTCGCTGATCCTCTCGGTGTAGTGACCTGTGTCTCTGAGGTGAAAGGTCGCCGGAGGCCATCGCCTTTCTCTACGGATGAACAGGACACGTTTAGTTTGACGGTGGATACGTCTGTCGCGGCTTTTTTCCTGGAGGAGACAGACAACTTCACATCGTGGGTTCAGGTCGCTCAGAGATCGTTGCATGTGTGTGTGCGCGCGCGCGCGCGCGCGCGCGCGCGCGCGCGTGTGTGTGTGTGTGTGTGTGTGTGTGTGTGTGTGTGTGTGTGTGTGCATGCATGCAAAGTCTTTTCACAGAGCCCGCCTCTCTTTACGAATTTTTTCACCTTTGATTCATTCACTAATTAATTTATTTAGCTGTGATCCGTGTGCACTGTGGCCTTACGGCTTAAACAACAGATGCAATGTAGCGTGTTGGAACTGGGCCGCAGGCACTGTCTCCTCGTTGATTAAACTGAACACTTGCCGTGAATATGTTAAGAAAATGGGTCTGTATGTCTTTTTTCTCGTTTAGGAAGGCTAAGCATCGATTACTTCATTCCTGTTTGATAGCCATAAGCGTTTTGCGCACATCTGATGGTTATGATGCCCGGCAAACTTGTATAGTTACGTGCCACACATTTGCACCCCTCAGTTTTTTTTGTGAAAGCATGCTTTAAAAAAAAAATAGATAAGGCGTGGATCAGAAAGGGTAAAATAAAGGGAATGGGGGAACCCAGGGATTTAGGCCCCGCCTCCCCTCTCCCCTTCCTCGTCCCGACCCACCCTAGCCACAGCATCTTATAGCCCCTCCTCCTGTACCCTCCCCGGCTCACATCCCGCCCCCTTTCCATCACCCTCTCCGAGAAAAAAAAAAAAAAGCTCTTTACCTCATTCTTCATTTTTGAAAGTCATGGAAAGCGTCATCGGCAAACATGAGAGAA
>JADBJO010001287.1:230000-300000 GCA_016801955.1 Conus betulinus
GGTGACAAGGCTTCCAAAGCTTCTAATATATGAGGAGACCGGTAGATTTCCAAACTTCCAAACTTTTTTTTTAAATTCATATACAAGGTGTATCAAGTTCGTCCTTTGGATAATGTCCATGAAAATAACGGGTATGCAAAGAAAGCTTATGACATGCTTCTTTCACGGCAAAATGGGCATGTAGGCCTAAAATACAGAATACCTTCTGTGGATTTGGTTTCAGAGTGGCCTGGGAGGCCCAGAATGTTTGTAGTACAAACATGTTTATAGGAGAAATAAAACAAAGCTTAATTGATTGCTGTTGCGAAAGTTGGCACGACTGTAGTATTCCTTGAATTTTCTCTCTCAGTTCAAGCGCGCTGTGTGGGGAAAAAGAGAGAGCATGAAAGAGAAGCATTATGCGCCAGGCATCGTTACCATTGCGTGCTGCCATCATGCCTAGGCATCCGAGGACGACGTGTCTGCACTATCATCACCGTAAAAGAAAACTTAACATGTATGATCAGCACAGCCGAGTTGGACCATTTCATTTAATCAGACCTGACTGACAGCACAGGAGCTGTTGTTGTTGTGTTACTGTCGATGCAAAAACATGATGTTGATGATGACGTGCTGGTGGTGTGACAGGTCTGACGCCGCTGCACCAAGCCGTGCTGGAGGGCAACTACCAGGCCGTCAAGCTCCTGGTCGCCCACGGAGCTGACGTCAACAAGACCGACACCGACACCTGGACTCCGCTCCACGCCGCCTGCGCGGAAGGGCACGCGGACATTGTCAGGTAGGCCCTGCCGCTGGGCGTTGGAGGGGCGGGGGGAGGGGGTACGGATCGGGAGGAGGAGAAGGGAGTGGTCGCCACAGGATGATGAGAGAGGGTACGTTCGGTTCTAGTTGAAGTGTATGTGGATGGTCGTGTGAGATGCCTGCGAGATAGAAAGGCCAGGGTGATGTAGGACCAGGAAAACGCCGCCCGAACGATACACAAAAGACCGAAGAGAGGAGGGGGGGAGGGGGGGCGCGCGCGCGCACACACACACACACACACACACACACACACACACACACACACACAGAGAGAGAGAGGGGGGGGGGGGGGGGGGGAGAATGTTGGTTTGTTCATTCGGGCCTGAATGATGTATCTGAACAATATACAGTTTGTAGCTTTAACTAAGTTGAAACAGTTAATGGTAGAATAACAGCGACATTTTAGCGACTATGTAAGCAGTTATTTCTCAAAATCGGAAAGTTTTTTGTTTTTTTTTTTTTGTTTTTTTTTTTTTTTGGGGGGGGGGGGGGGGGGGGAGGATTAAAAAAGAAAAAAAGCGTTTTACTTCAGATTTAGTGAAAACGAATGGACTTTACTGAGCTGTCAAACGAAGAAGAAACATATAACAATCACACAGCGTGTTTTGACCTGTTTGGACTTCTTTAGGCAGGACAAACAACATTCAAAACAATGGAAACAGAGGACGAATAGTCACTTTTCTTTTCGATGAGGGCGAAAATGTGACATGGGACTGAAACTATGGCATAGAATTTAAGAGAAAAGGGAAGATGTTGGAGGGGGGAAGATACAAATAATAAAAGTAATGATATTATAATAATAGTATACTATTACTGCTAAAAATGATAATAACATTAGTAAAAATAGTGATGGTGATAATAAGAACGATAATGATAGAGGAAGAACTGGAGAAAAGGAGAATAGTAACCAATAATAATGATGATTACGATAATAATAATACTGATGATAAGATAGAAAACGGGAAAGATAGTATGAGAAAATCTAAGAAATCTGTAAATAGTTATAAAATAATATTACTGACATTGCGGTAGTGATAATTATGATAAAGATAAATATAATGAGAATGATCATAATGATATAGCAGATGGGAAGGATAAGGATATAAAAATCGCGTAAATGCATACAAATTTAGGAAATATGATAAAAGAATGAAAGTTCATCGTGAAGTCAGAATGGTGGAAATAATGACGCTGATAATAACAATAATGATTATACCAATGACAACAATAATATTCATTATTATGATTTTATTGATAATTTTGGTACTACTATTAAAATACAATTTCATCAATAATTTTGCTACTATCACGACCACTACTACTACTGCTACTACTACTACTACTACTACTACTAATTATAGTAATAATAATTTTAATAATAGAATGAATAATGATGACACGATAGTAATGGTAATAATAATAATAATGATAATAGTAGTAATGAATAATGGTTATGATAATAGTAATAATGAGAATAATGATGATGATGATGATAATAGTAACGATTATGATCATCATCGTCATCATCATAATGAGGAGAAAAAGGAATACCCGGAGGTGCTGGGGAGGACCCAGAGAAGCACTGTCTTCACCTGCCTTTTGAGCAGTCCTGTACACCCTTGGAGGCCTGCGCTGTGTTGACGATGGGTACAGGCACGCGCAGGACACTCCATTAAGATATCAAGGGACATAACTGCTCCTGAACAGAGGTAGAGGTAAATCAGACTACAGGATGCAACTCGTAACAGCATTAAAGTAGCATCCCCATGGGTGTACCAGCCCGTATTTCATGACTGTAGAGCCCACCGGCGAAAAGCACCACCCTCCAGCTGTCGAGCACACCCCACAGGCCCAGCCACCCCTGCCCGCGGACAGATGAAGACAGTGCCACTCCAGACACAGCCAAACTTTCGCCATACGGTCTTATGTGCCCTCAAGAGAGAATCCAAAGTTGTAGTCTTTCCCACTGTCAACAGGACTTTCTCTGTGGTCAGTGGGTCTTTCCTCACCGTCACTGGATCTTTCTCCAGGGTCTAGTTAAGGCAATGATGATGATGATGATAATAGTAACTATGATGATCATCATCGTCATCATCATAATGGTAATAATAATAATGGCGATAATGATAATAATATGGAAAAGACAGAAACCGATGTACGAGTAAAAACTTGAGAGTATTATTAACACACAAAAAAAAAGGGAGGAGGAGGACGCGGTAAAAGAAAGAAAGAGTAGATGAATAAAGAGAAATTAAGATGGTAAAGGAGTGAGAGAAGGGAGAATTGCTGTAACATTTCCATTAGGTAACTAATGGACAGTTCTGTAGTGTGTCTGCGGAGAGTACTGAGGGCCAGTGCTGTGGGAGTGGATGGGTGCATGCTGTTTTTGGATGTTAATGCAAAGTGGGCAGAGGGTTCCCAGTCTGGCAGTAAGATAGGATTCCTGCATGGTGTGCTCCAAGTTGTCCCTCTGTGACTGCCAGATCGCCAGGACTTTGACATGATTGATGTTGTGTTGGGGATGATTGAAGTGCAGAGCGCAAAGTTTTTGATAGAAATAAGCCTAGTTAAGTTTAGTATGAATACTTAAGCTAACTGACTTTTCTCTTACTTATTTTGATCTTTTGCAGCAGGTAATGAATGCATCTTATTTTCTTTTCACATCTTGCATAATGAACGCATCTTATCACAATCATTACAAATTGTAAATTCATATGTATGAATCAGAAATAAGGCTTAATCTGCTCATGACATATTGTAGTATTCGGCCCATACAAGGAGATGGACAGACAGACATTGAGAGAGATTGACCGTGGTTCCGAGCTATCTGTAAAGAAGACAAGGAGTTCCGTGCACTCGTATTGCTTAAATAGTAACCGCATTCGTCAAGTTTGTCAGGACACGGCTCGGTGGACTATTAGTATGCGTTCTAGATTGTCAGATAAAAACGTCCGCTTCTTCATTTTTTTTTTTATCTCCTTGTTTTAAGTGCGTGTGTCAGGTTGCTCAGTTAGTGTATCCGCCATCTTTCCTCTTTAATGTCAATCGCTTTCAGCTAGACTTCCCGCATGACGACTTCAGAGAGTGTGATTGGATGACTGTGTGTCCTTGTCAGTTATCGGTGCAAAGAGAGGTCATCCTGCTCATCATGATAGGGTAGTGATGTCAGCGTCCTGTCTTCCTTGGGCGTGTAGGCAAAAATAGTCCGCCCTTACGTATTATTTTGGGGATAGGATGCAATTTGGAGACACCACCATCCCCCAGGTTCCATCCCACGCCCCCGTCGGTAACATCCCTTTGCAACCAACTGTAGCGCCTCCTTTCCAGTCTCCCCCCTCCCCCCCACCTCTCTCTCTCTCTCTCTCTCTCTCTCTCTCTCTCTCTCTCTCTCTCTCTCTCTCTTATTTTATGTAAAGAAAGATGTGCATAGGGATTCAGATCTGCACATAACCCCCCCCCCCCCCCCCCTCTCTCTCTCTCTCTCTCTCTCTCTCTCTCTCTCTCTCTCTCTCCCCTCTATTATTTTATGTAAAGAAAGATGTGCATAGGGATTCAGATCTGCACATAACCCTCTCTCTCTCTCTCTCTCTCTCTCTCTCTGTGTCTCGTGGATTAATAGGGCTGTGTGTGATGGCTGAACCTTTGCTATATTTGTATGCACATTAATCGAGCCAACTTGATTATAGGTATTAAATGTATGAAAATGTCGAACGAAAGCAATATTTTGTGGAGTTTGCGGCAATAATACAGTTTAGTCATTGCTTTGCATTCTTCTGGTTCAGCGTTATTTTTTACCGATCTGATTTATTTAAATTGTATTCGTTTTTTTGTTGTAACGTTCTCAGGACAACTTCAAAATAATTCCTCTGAAAAAGCATATTTGTAAAATGTATGGAATGCTTTTCAAAAATATTTACAAAGAAATATTATAATCTTTCATTCAAGTGTGGATCATCGTCGTTATTTTATACTCACGGTTGTCATCTTGACTTTGATTATTTCCCTTCTTCTTCTTCTTTTTGTAATGTAGTGCTTGGTCATAGGTCAAGTAATTATAGTAGGTATCAATATTGTTGCTATTTTCCTTGTAGTTCTTGTAGCTGCTGCTATGGTCAGCTTCCTTCCAGTTGTGACCAGGAGTTGTTCACATTTTATTCGCGTCACAATACTGCTCCCGTCCAGTTTTCAGCAGTGGCTGTGCATGAATTGTGTGAGTCTGTGGTCACAGGTACCTGCTATACAAAGGGGCCCGCAAAGACCTGAAGACGACGGAAGGGGAACGGGCCCTGGACCTGGTGGACGCCTCCGACCTGCACACCATCGGCGCCATGCTGGAGAGCGACACCTCCCGAGCCGCGCGAATCGAGGAGGAGGAATCCTCCTACGATGAGAAGGGGGAAAAAGTCGCGAAAAAAGTCCCGAAACAAGGCGGGCAGGGAAAGCACCAGCAGTGCTAGTGGTACCAAACAGACTGGGAAGAAAAGCTCCAAGAAGGACGACGACGATTCCGACAGCAGCAGTAGTAGTGACAGTGACTAAGTGCAGGGGGTATGGGTGGACATTGCTCATCTCTCGGATTTCACTGTCATCTGTTGAGAGAAGGCGTTGAGAGAAGAAGGTGACGCTTCCGTTGTCCAGCGTCATTCGTTTGTGGTTTGGACGTAGAGAAGGTTTAGTGCTGGCTACGTCAGTGGTTACTGTGGAAAGGGCAATAGTGCAGTGTTTCGTGTTGGTTAGCTGCGGGGACTGATACGGACAATACGCAGTGTTCAGAACATCTGTAGTGGGTCTGCTGGATCAAAGAGGACTAGATGATTTGATTTATAGCACACCAGCAGTTATATGTATCCATGGACGAAACGAAAGAATTAATACATTGTCAGAGCTGTGGTGGTGCCATATCCGGTATGTCTGTCAGGGCTCTTGGAACTAGGAAGGTAGAATTTCAGTATTCGGTAAATCATTGGTTGGCTACAGGAGCATATGTGCAGACTTTAGTTTTTGGACGCATTTTTAGATGGTACAACGTCGACTGCGTGCTAAAGTAAAATGTCAGACTGTTTGTGCTTGGTATGTCTGATTCAATGTTTGAACGAACACAGCAACGAAGTATAATATGGCAGATAATGTTTTACTGTCCGATATTTAATCGGTGGTGGTTTGAGGTTATGAAAATAGTGTTTCAGTTTTCAACATGTTCGTGAAAACCCGTTGGAAAAACAGAACCGGTGTTGCTGTTTGGTGACGTGGTCAAGTTGACTATTATGGGTTGGGGTGGTGGATAGAGAGGGATTCCCAGAATACGAGATTTTGGACAAGAAAAGAAAGAAAAAAAAACAGGGTTATTATGTCTGAGTTGTAAGTGCAGATGAGTGGTTGTTTTTTTTTTTTTAGGACAAAACTATTAGCCAGAAAGTTTTGACGCCTATGAATCCTGTGAAAGGGAAAGGTAGTGATGGACTGGTGGATGGAGGTAATTGACGACAGTTTGGGTTCGTCACAATAGCTGATGTTTTGGTCGATGCATGGGAAAGTTCAGTTGAAAGGTGCACAAATATGTGTGTACACGCCCATCTTCACACACACTCACTCACACATGCACGCCCACACACACACACACACACACACACACACACACACACACACACACACACACACACACACACACACACACACACACATACATACAGAGAGAGAGGGGCACAATCTGATAAACATATTTTGGGGGGGGGGGGGGGGGGGGGGGGGGAGAGCTCAGGTGCAGACAGCCTGATTTCCACCCACGGGCCCTATCTCCAGCTGCACTACACTGGAACTCTGTCTGGCACTGTGTTGGAAACGCCTGGGAAACCTCCACCTCTAAACAAGAGCCATGCAGGGCAACTGGCCACGCCTGTGCATCAGCAGGAAAGATACCGCTTCGACAGAAACATTGTCCAAATGCAGGTGGACAAAGTGGGCAGTGCACTGACAAAACATCGGGACCAGTTTTAATTGAAACGCAGTGTACACGGATCTTCCTCCGCTAAATAAGGAGCGAAACACGGGACCAGCTTCGAATGTCTTTTGGAGGCAAAATTTGGAGGGCCATTTGCGATTATAATTATAGAACCAGTAACCAACGTATGATCTCTTTATGACTGCATTGCATTGCAAGGGACTTTCTTTGATTCTGCTCTAGAAGTACACAGGGACATGTGCCGCTTAGCTATATACCGTGTAGAGTGACTCTCTGTGGGTTTAGGATGGCAATACGCAGGTATTAGCTTTGTATTATTGTGGTTATACAGAGATACTTCATATACTGGTAATACTGGTGGTATTGGAGGTCCTGGTGACTGGATAGAATGGAAGCATAAGGACTTTCTTTATGGCTGATGCTAGCGCTGTATTAAGGCTGTTATGTTGGTTATACCGACAGTATAGCAGGTGGGGTGGGTGGGGTTAGGGATAAAGACTTCACCATTAAACATTGCCTTTGCAATGGCTCTATCATAGTAATGATATATCATATTGGGTTCTTGCTACAACAGACTCCCTTTATTTTTTGGCTTTAGATATTTTCGGCGCTATGAACTGGGACCTGTACATTGTATTGTGAACTGGTTTCACAGACTGTGACATAATTCTCGGTCACAAGCTTAGGAACTGATTAGGTGCAGATGAACTTTGGACGTTCGCTTGAAACCGAGCGCCTTTTTAAAGTTGGATTTAGTTCAGTGCATGCCACCTTCCACATACGTTGATGTTTTCTGTGTGGACCATGCAGTCGCCTTGCCTTTTTGTTTGTATACTGATAATAGACACAGGCTCCCTATAGGTGTGTGCTCGAGGTTACAGTGGAGTAATCATTCTTGCGCAAGAAACAGACTCTGCGTTTGCCACATGCTGGCAGGAAAAAGCATACACGGGATCCCTCTTGGGGACACGCCATGCTGCAGCAGTAAATCAGTCTGTTCCGACCCTTGGCAATAATAGCCTACATATTAACCCTTCATGGCATCCGTTGCCGTATTGTCAGCAGTCAGAGTGTTCAGACCTCCTGATATTGACATTGACAGATGTCTGCCTGCCTTTGGGCACGAACTTGGGGTCATTAGATGGGTAATATTGGAGTATTCGCCGCCACTATCGCCTACCTGTCCAGAGAAATGTCAGTTCTTTTGACAACCAACATTATATTTGGTGGTGTTGTTTTTTTTTCTACCAAAAATGGATGAAGATTCAGATTTTTTTTTCTGGACCGTTTTTGGATGTACTTGTCAGTTTGCGTGGCTGGTTGTGTTTTATCCCCCACCCCATCCCCACTCCCTTCAGTTTGTGTTTATGATTTACCCCGTTGTTATCTTCGTCGGCTGAAGATGCTCACATGAATCTGATTTTGAATTGATTCGATGTTCTTTTTCATTGTGTTGTGGCTCATTTTAGCTAGACGAACTGTGTATAAGAAACTTCAGTTGTGTTTGTGTAGAAAAGGTATGTGGTTGGAAATGGATAGTTGGGGAAGGAGGGGGGTGGTGGTGGAGAGAGGATGCATGTTTGTCTTTTAACTTAGGTATGTTGAAGGAACTGATACAAAACTCTAGCGCTGTTATTGACTGTGAAATTGTATTTTTTTTTGGTCCACCGCTTTCCAAACATCTGGGACATTGAGATCTTGTCCAGCTAAATGGATAGATAAATGACAGTGTTTATCAGAAACCTAAGCTCCAGAGTTATCACTTTTGGCTAGAGGTTTCAGCAGTGATAACGACTTTCTAATCTAAATTTCCGGGGAAGAAGGTCATTCCGCCGTGGGATTTTTTTTTCAATTCCAAGATTTTCGCTGAGACTTCAGCATTTTTTTAGAATTTCAAATCCACAGATAGGTAAGCGTCATACTTGACTGATG
The DNA here is from genome assembly GCA_016801955.1 of Conus betulinus. Classification (NCBI taxonomy): domain Eukaryota; kingdom Metazoa; phylum Mollusca; class Gastropoda; order Neogastropoda; family Conidae; genus Conus; species Conus betulinus. Next base: position 238,693 of record JADBJO010001287.1, read on the forward strand.
ATGATAGACCTCATTAAGGACCTTCACACATGAGCTTTACTTCTGACCTGTACCAGATATGAAGACTTGTGGGGTCGAAGGCTTCGGAATGCACGACATTAGTCGAAGAAATATTTGATGGAAAAATCAGCTAGGCAAGATCGAAGTGGCACTGATCTTAAGGTTGCTATATTGAAGAATGACTTCTTGGGCCAACAGCCCCTTTCAAGCCTAGCACGAAAAGTTTATAGCAGCAGAAAAAGCACAAACAAACAAATGCTGTGATGTCTTTCTAAAAGCAGCATCGTGCACCGACGACTTTTTTCTTTTTACTCTTTTTTTTTCCTGCCCCTTTCTCCTCCTATCAACCCTTGCTCACTCCCGATTCCCTCAACACCGCCATCGCTCTCTCTCTCTCTCTCTCTCTCTCTCTCTCTCTCTCTCTCTCTCTCTCTCTCTAAAAAAATTGAAAAAAAAAAAAAGAATGTATTTAAAGTCGTGCCATTAAAAATGTCCTCGAACTGTAACCCCTTGATTTTTTTTTAGAACTTGGTATTTGTGGCTGGGACTTAACATAGTGTCGTTAGCTTTGAATAGATTTCAAGAAACTGTTGTGTGCTATGGACTTAAACTCTTATGATTTAGGAGTGTTTGTGGAACTTGAGACGTTTTCTGTACATGACAGTGTTCGGAATTTCGATGACAAAATTAATATTGTTTTGGGTGTCTTACTTATTTCGTAGAAACTGTTAAGTGTTAGTCCTGTTTCCACTTTCAAATGTCACCATTAAACAGTAGAAGGCTTACAGTGCGTGTGACAATTCATAGTTCGATTTTGCCAGTCTGTGTGTAATCTGTGCTGAAGGTTTTGAATTCATTTGCGTAAATGCTTTATGTGTATAAAGCCGTGCATGTTAATGGGTGAAGACGTTTATACTTTTTGTGTGACCACACGAATCTGTGAAAATATAGCTTGTACGTACTTTTCGAATGAAAACCTACACGCCCATGGATACAAACACCTAAACCTGAACGTATGCACATGTGCTCTTTGCGTACATGTACTCATAGCGTACGCATTGATCTCTTAGCGTAAGCATTCAACACTTGTGCGCGCATGCACACGCAGACACAAATGGCAGTGTTTAGAGTATATATATTTATTTCTCGCTTTATGTATGCAGAATTGAGAAACATCTGACGGGTATTGACGTTGAGGTGATGTATATTCTCCCTAGGTAACAGTGGAATGTGTTTAAAAGTATTTTGGATGTGGTTTGGGTTGTAATGTTCCATCATGCATTCACTGTTCTCCCTCTTTACCCAGGTTCTCTCCCTTCGCGAACACGGTTTGATGCTTAACGAGCTCTGTTCGCAACAGTGGCGAGAGAGAGTCATCGAATAGGGACCAGCTGTGAATGGCTTTTACTCCCGCCTCGAGTCCCCCCTCACTGCGAAAATTGAAAACAGTTTATATTATCCTCAGAGAAGCGGGAAGCTTTGACAAATCATGGCCAGAAATGACCTCTTGGACACTTCGCAGTGAATATCACAGTATTACAATAAGCCTAACCCCGTCCCACCCTAGAAGAATGCTTCTTTGCTTCTTACGCTTTACTTCAGTCATCTCCTGTCATTATACCAAACGATGCTGACTTTCTCGACAGTTTTACTGATTACTTCAAATAGCTCTGTTGCCGTTGGTTCCATTCTGTGTGAACAGAACGTGATGCATCTGAACTCGCGATTTTTCTTGTCATTGGAAAGATCAGGAAAGTCAACAAATTAACTAGGCAGAACCAAAGCTTTTTGTTGATTCCTGAAGCAGACTCAAATCCACTAAAATCGGAGATGAAGCTATAGGAATCTAAGCCCGTTCAGCGCTCGTTGTATATCTCAATTTGTTTTTGTATTCATAGAGAAATGAAATTCTTCGGATCAAATGTTTTATGTTTATGTACTTTCAGAAAGTTGTCCGTGAACACGGCTTATTGGATGGCTTAAAAAAAAAACACAGTCGAGTGATGTTGTATTGCTGCTCGGAGTTAGATTGGTAAGCTTATTTGTGTGATTTTGAAGCATGTTTGTATGGCATTTCTTTGATGAAGTAAACAAGTTTCTTATTTGTCGGAAATGCATGTTTGGAACTAAATGTCGTATCTGTTTGGAAATAAAATATGCATGCGTAAGTGCATGCAAGTATGTGTGTGTGCGTGTGTGCATGCGCGCGCGCGCGCGTGTGTGTATGTGTGTGTGTGTGTGTGTGTGTGTGTGTATAAGCTAGGAAGAGGAAAAAGGAAGGTGATTGTCACTATGCCACTCACTGAATGCAAGTCTTTTCTATAAGCTTATACCCGTGTCAGATGCAGCGTTTGGCGGTAAACAGGAAGTGAACTCTCTCTCTCACGCTGTCTCTCTCTCTCTCTCTCTCTCTCTCTCTCAATCTCTCTCTCTCTCTCTCTCTCTCTCTCTCACGCTGTCTCTCTCTCTCTCTCTCTCTCTCTCTCAATCTCTCTCTCTCTCTGTCTCTCTCTCTCACTCTGTCTCTCTCTCTCTCTCATTCTCTCTCTCTCTCTCTCTCTCTCTGGACCTTTAAATAAATTGACATTAGCATGCATGAAAACTTTAGCGTCGGACGAAAGGCATGCTTGTATTTGTGTCCTTGTGTGCCCGCTCATCGAATCACCATCATGCGCTTTCGTCAACAGATCATCAACGTGGCGAGATCCAACACTATGGATTCCTAGGATCAAAACTTTAGGTACACTTTGACTTGATGGCCTAACTGGTCATCTATGTCTTATACACTTTACTCCATTGCCATTGTTCATCTGAAACAGATTGGGACCAGCAATGTGTTCATCTGAACGTACAATTTAGAAGACATAATAAGAAAATCGTTGAGATGGATTTATTATATCCATTCCAAAGAGGTCGAAAAATCTTTCTCAACATGATAAATCAAGACAATACATGACCGTTTTTCTTGTCCATTCCTTTTGCAAAACAACTGTACGATATTGATATCGATCAAAAGTTGTTTGGTCAATAATATTTTGTGTGGTCAGATCGAAAATAATTATAGGCAGCGCATTTTAATCACCGAAATCACTTAAATAACCAACAGTCACAGTTATTGTTGATATTATCAGTGCTGCAATAAAAGTGATATTACAGACTCCGTAAGTTGTATTGATTGGCGAAGTGAGATCCTGTGTGTGACGTGTGTTTCTTTGAGACAAGCCAATGCTTTACACTGAAGAAGTTTCACCATAAACTAAGGCTGAAGGTGAGACAGAAGCATGCACAAGTTGTTAGGGGGACAGAAGGGATCTTTCAGTTCAAATAGTTCCCTAGCCCACCGTGCTTTTCTGTTATTCTCATTAACACTGCCTTTTGCTTTGCTTTTTTTGGTTGTTGTTGTTATTGTTTTTTTTTTTTTTTTTTTTTTTTTCTTTAATTGATCTTTCCTTAGTGTCGTCTACTGTTTTTTCCGCTTTGCGGGCCGTTTCTTCTATCTTTGTTCTGGAAACTCTTTGAGATTTTTTTTTTTTCTGGTCACATTTTAAGACATGCCAGCTTTTTGTTGTGACTAAGCGACTGAGCCATGAAAATTGCACAGAGTGGACACCGGCTGGGCTGTTCATAGTTGCAGAGTGTTTGATCTATGGCTTTTTTCAAGTATTTAAGTGGCATTGAAATGTTTTTCATTATATTTTTACCTTTTTTTTTTTTTGTCTTCATAATCTGGGAATACCAGGCGCGCTTAGCACAGTCCAGATTTATCTGCCATAAGTATGTCAATAGTTCAGCTACCACGTCATGAATCGTTTTTGTAGTTTGTTGCATTTTCAGGACATCATGTTATTTGATGATCTGGCCTTGTTCAGGGTGTGACATGTTTTTTTTTTGTGTGTTTTTTTTTCTCTTTTTACTTCTATGAGTCTATCAGTCCTGAAAACGCTGTGTGTGGGGTCGGCACAACAAAAACAATAAACTCTCTTATGAACTGCTTGCTCGCTGACCGTTCAGATAATGTATGCAGCTCTGCTGTGGGAAAGAGGGGGCAGCGGGGAGAGAGAAGGAAATAAGAGGGCCGTTGTAGGTTGTCAACGTTTATGCAGGCATTTGCTTTGAACTGGGCTGTGTCCCCCCCCCCCCCCCCCCCCCCCCCCCCCCCCCAAAGACGAGTCTTGACACAGAAAAAAAGGCTTCACTGGAAACTCGGTCCGGCGAGAGGTGTAGCCTATGATTGGCTGGATTTTGTTTGCTTATTGTTGTTGTCATATCAACCAATCATTAGAAATGTTACAGATTTTCAGCGAATCGCCTTGCCCGACGTATAAGTTGATCTCTCTCTCTCTCTCTCTCTCTCTCTCTCTCTCTCTCTCTCTCTATATATATATATATATATATATATTTGGGAAGTTGAACAACCTCAGTGTTCTTAAGTTTAGGATTCACTCCACGTTCAATCGATACAAGATGAACGTTGTATGTAACGGCTAGAGAGTCGGGGGGGGGGGGGGGGGGGGGGGGGGGGGGGGGGGGCGTCGGCGTTCTAGAAAACAAACAGACAAACATCTCTATATGCAGGGAATCGCGGTTTGGTCGATCTACACCGGTCGGTTTCTCTGTTCTGTCACGGTGTGTGGTACGGCGGTGTCTGTGACCGTCTCGTGCGTCACGTTGAGCGGAGGAACGTGGTTCATGAATATGGATGGTGGCGCGCGCTGTCTGTCTGTGTCCTTTCTCCTCGTCATCATCATCATGATCTACAGCTGGGCCATCCATCTGTTAAATCATCATACTTCGCTAATGTGTAAGGGATGAACGTCCTTGGTTTGTTGTTGTTGTTTTTTCTTAGGTCCGAACGTGTGCTATCTAGTGCCACACACGCGCGCGCACGCGCACACACGCACGCACACACACACACACACACACACACGCGCGCGCGCGCGCGCGCACGCGCACCGACAGATATACATGCGCGCATACGTGCACACACATACAAACAAACACACACACACACACACACGCGGGCACTCAAGAATACACACGAGAAAAAAAAAAAAAAAAGGAGCGAAGATTCGAGAAAGTGGAGATTGTTTGGAGGATGATGCAACACGGAAGGCTGTGAGGTTGGCGGAGAAAGGAGGGGGAGAAGGGTGTAGGCTACCCCAGAATGAATTGACAAAGTACGTACGGACAATGTCGGATGCACTCTGTCGACCGTAGAATTGGAATTCGTTACTGTTCAACATGAAAGATCTCAACAAAGGGTCTTCAACAATAATCTGAACTTGGTGGATAAGGAAATGAATGTTGATGATAGTGTATTGTTGCATCAGCCTTATCACAGAGAATTGTAAGGTACAGTTGGCATTACTAACCAACGGGTTCCCGGGACGCTGCAGCGGGCGACAGACCGACCGACCGACTCAGGGCCGGATCAGTTACATGAGAAGGGATGGGAGGTTCAGGTGGGAGATCTGAGGGTTCCCCCTCACACACACACACACACAACTTCCCTCCCCGCCCTCCCCCCCTCCCCCAGTGCGGGTAGAGGGAGTAATGTGCCCAAAATAACATTTTTGCAAGCAGGGGAAGGGGAAAAGCCAGAACCCTTCACCCTCACCCCACTCGTCCAACTCTGAAACCAGTACGTATCAAGGGTGGTGGTCAACATGAAAATGACCTGACTTGGAGCTGAAAAATTAGTGGAGCTGCACACACACACACACACACACACACACACACACACACAAAAATTAGCACGGAATGCGCGCGCGCGGCACACACACACACACACACACACACACACACAACACAAAGGGAGGGGGAGAGTACAATTTGATGAAAGAAAAACAATGTTTTAAGCACAGGATAGAAAAAATATATAAAAAAAACTCCTCCATTTTGACTGTGACGATTTTTTCCACGGTTGATCCGTGTCCAATCGATGTTGTGAGATTACCATGTCTCCAGTCTGTCGGGAGACTCACTGTGGGGTCATTAAGAAAAGGGGCGAGAACCGTGTCTTATGATTTGAAAGGGGTGTGTGTGTGTGTGTGTGTGTGTGAGTGTGTGTGTGTGTGTGTGTGTGTGTGTGTGTGTGTGTGTGTGTGTGTGTGTGAGTGTGTGTGTGTGTGTGTGTGTGTGTGTGTGTGTGTGTGTGTGTGTGTAAAAGAGTGGGTGGGGGAGAGGGGAAGGAGGTTGAGGAACTTAAGTGTTGTCATTACATAACTTTTTTTTTTCAAAGTGAATGAAGGCACCCCCTCCACCCTCCTCCTTCCTTCCTTCTCTCTCTCTCTCTCTCTCTCTCTCTCTCTCTCTCTCTCTCTCTCTCTCTCTCTCTCTCTCTCTCTCTCACACACACACACACACACACACACACACACACACACAAACACATTAAAGCACACTGTTACATACGGTGTGAATGATACTTTTGGTGATGCATGTTAACCTTCCTCCTCAACTATGTATTTTATATTTTTCTGTGTGGTTCTGTTGTTGTTGTTGTTGTTGTTTTAATTAATTCACTTAGGTTCGTGTAAGAACAGCGTTATGTGACGATATGCAGTTACAATATGCTGTCTTCTGTGCGGTGTGCCTATTTGTTGTTAGAAATCTCTTTGTGTGTGCTATGATTACAAAAGTCTGTCATGCAGTCTCTGTGCATTACGTTTTTCGTATTTTGGTTGTTGCAATTTCTTGTCTAATGTTATTTATATTTGTAATACGATTTGTCTCGGTTGTTTTTGTATTCGGTGTGTGTGACACTTTGTTAATAAAATCTGACCGATTTGTCTTCTGATGCCATCAACAGTGTTGGTTTTGATTTTTTTCCCAACCTTTTTCCCCCATTTTCTTCTACTTCGCTTTCGTCATCGTCTTCTTTTACTTCTTCTTCTTTTTCTTCTCTCTCTCTCTCTCTCTCTCTCTCTCTCTGACAGCCCCAATATGGCTCTTTCTTAGTTGGCTGACCTATAAGTAAATTTATCTGTGTAGTCCTGCCTGTGTACACATAGGGGCCAATACATGTTCCCCTTTTTTAATACAGAAGCATGCACCGTCTTTTAATAAGTTTTTTTTAATGTACGTTTTCATAACCATTAAGCCAGCCACCACACAGTACAGACAAACATACAGGTTTAAAAAAAGATAGGGAGAGGGGAGAGGGGAGGGGGGGGGGGGGGGGGGGGGGGAATCACATCTTCAGCAGGTCAGATCATCAGAAAGTATTGTAACCTGGAAAGGAAGAAATAACAAGAGCAAATTACGACAAGGTAGCTAAATCATTGACGTCCTAATGGCGGATAAACCACGACGTTGTTGAGAGCTCAGGCATTCTACTTGATTTCTTACCCCCGATTTATCGAAAATGCTTAACAGTTCATACTAGTTTTCTTGCAGGCTGGCTTTGAAATCGCAATGGGAGAGACCACAAACAGGGACGTGATGATTATGTTCAACCATATTGAACAGATCGACGAACGCATGGATTAAAAAACCAAGTTGATGCTTATAAGATGTATATAAATGTCTTGAGTGTCCTAGAGAACTTCAATTTACTTTGGAACATATTGGTCCTTAAACAGCAATAGTACAGGTTAAAAAAAAAAAAAAAAAAGCAGGCACATACTATATCAGGTCTTTGCATTTAAGACATTGACGGAAACGCTGGTAATAACCAGTTTAATGCATAAAAAAAGTGTCTGGCTCTGTAGTCAACATGATAAAGCAGAGAATAGTAGGGTTGTTTTCTGTGACTGGTCCATCAGTGGCTGAGGGACAGGCCAGAAACAGATGTTTCATATGAGGATTTTAATCAAACACACCAGCTAGCACACCGGTAACATCGAGTTCGATGCACGAAGCGTGCAAAGCTGTTTAGTGGATTTACCAAACCAGTTCATACTCAATTATAACGCAGGTAAGTCCTTAAACGTTGGTTGAGAAAGACCAGAAACAGAGATGTACCATATCTAGCTTTCTCACAGAACACACAACGGACGCACTTTCAAAATCGCATTTGATCCACAGTATCCAGTCATACTCCATTTTAGGACACAGTGGCCCTGAACTCCCATCAGTGAAGCCCCAAACAGAGGGGGACTCACGTGGATTATCTCTAGTAGCAGTAGTAGTAGTAGTAGTATACAGGATAGGGGTAGTAGTAAACTATGTAAAACATTTATGCGAGCGTGATCTGTGTGAACTAGCTGCTGGAATGCTGCAGGTGTGTAGCATTATGACATGGTAGAAATCATGTTTCGAAAATATGGGCAATGAAGCATATTAATTAGAAAACGATGGAATACCAGATAAATCTAAAATGCCTTATCAAGTGGTTAATTTTTTTTTTTATGTTATTGCTATGTGGTATTAGTACACACACACACACACACTCTCTCACTCTCACACACACACACACTGTGTGCGTCCATGTGCACACATAATCTACTCTGTGTGTGTGTGTGTGTGTGTGTGTGTGTGTGTGTGTGTGTGTGTGTGTGTGTGTGTGTGTGCTTGCGCTCGTGCGTGTGCGGGTAAATGCATGGATGTGTGCAAATACTTTTATGCAGTTTGTCCATTTTAATGCTGCATATGTCAGTGTCACCAGTCAGCTTCCATTTCGGAACAAGTAGTCTGACAACATCAATCTTCTCCTCAAGGTAAAGGAGCAAAGGAAACATACTGGGCCCACACCATCCTGTTGAAGTCGATGAACTTGCTCTCTCTCTCTCTGTCTCTCTCTCTCTCTCCCTCTGTGTGTGTGTGTGTGTGTGTGTGTGTGTGCGCGCGCGGAGGGGGGGGGGAGGTGTGTGTGTGTGTGTGTGTGTGTGTGTGTGTGTGTGTGTGTGTGTTTTAGTATGAGTAAACCACGTTTAAACCCCTTTGAATGGCCCCTTTGCCTTAATTGTGTAGCCTTCCGCTTTCACGCCATAATTCAGAGGTGTGTCGTCCTGCTCTGAACTGGCATTGTGTCCAGGACATTCACAGGTGTTTAAAGGAGACCGGTTCGTAGACTTAGTGGTGTCAGGCACGATTCCTGACCCGCTTTCTCTCTATCACGAACCTGGAGAGAGAGAGAGAGAGAGAGAGAGAGAGAGAGAGAGAGAGAGAGAGAGAGAGAGAGAGAGAGTTCAAAGCAGATGAGACGGAGAAAAGTTTCCTTATGGGCACCTCAGTCATGTTGAGCCACACCACGGAGAACGTTCATTGCTTTCCGACAAGAAATTTTCAGGTGCTAGACGTGGGTTTTAAAGTCCAAATTTGATCGAAGATAACTCTCAAAATTTTGCTTTGGCTTCCATCTCATCAAGAGGTAGAAGAATTTTGTTATTGAATTCTTAGGCCGAACTCTGGCCTCATCATGACTGATCGTCGAGCAAAAGGTTCCTCCTTCACCCCCCCACACCCCCCCCCCCCCCTTTTTTTTCCCCCAATTGTGTGAAACTCGTTTTGATCAGCTGGAAGCCGGATGTGAGCCAAGGAGTTTCTTTCTTTTCCTTTGGAGGAACCTTGCCAAGGACTACCGAAGATTTTCCCCTACATTCTTCATTCTTTGCGACTCCTCTCCAGATGAATAGTGTGTGTGTGTGTGTGTGTGTGTGTGTGTGTGTGTGTGTGTGTGTGTGTGTGTGTGTGTGTGTGTGGGAGGGGGGGGGGGGGGGGGGGGGGGGTGAAAGACTTCGAGACATACTTTTTTCTTTCCCTTTGGAAACGTTTTTTTTCCTCTCTCGAAAAGCTTTGATGGTGTATGAATTTATTTTAATTTGAGGAGTGCAATAGAGAGCTCCCCTATACGTTGGGCGTGGTCTTCCAATAGTTTTGAAGCTTCTTCGGAAGTTTTCCATTTGTAACTCCCTTTGAGTTTGACTCTCCTTCAGGCCATTCTCTCTTCTAGCTCACCAGATCGCCTCAACCCCACACATGCAGACGCCCATCCAGCCGTCAGACAGTCCATGATGAGAGAGAGAGAGAGAGAGAGAGAGAGAGAGAGAGAGAGAGAGAGAGAGAGAGAGAGAGAGAGAGAGAGAGAGAGATAGACGGAGATAGACAGAGACACAGAGAGTCTGAAAGGTCTGCTGTGCACTCTATTCGCTCCATCCAGTAAATTCTGCTCCCATGCTCCAGATGTCACAGCTGCTCCAGACCATAAAATGCCGCTTCCTGCCATGTTGAACTTTGTTGCAGCAGCTTACCGCTGCATTGCTTCAGTTCAGGATACGTTCTATTGTTCGTTAGCTCTGGCACAGTGAACATGCAGGGTAAATCTGCTTTCCCCCATTCGGGCAGATTTGCATGAGAGGGCAGAAGGAGATAGAGAAATGAGAATGAAGCTGATCTTAAGATGGGACATATGCCTATTTTCCTTCCAATTGAAACGTCTTTGGCGTGTGCCTTCCCATGTAGACCATGACCCCTGTTCGTCTGGCTGGATCGCCTTTGGAATTCTTTTGGCATCGTGTTCTCAACTACTGTATTACAACGTGTCTGCTTGCTTCCCCTTTGACCACCTTTTCACTTCTGTTGAATCCAGTCTCTGACCGTTGGTTTGTGTATATCCTTTATTTTACTACTCTTGAAGCGTTCCTTTCCAACAATCAACGCCTCCCTAATTTTCCCCTCTCTGCTTGTCTTCAATGGTTGGTTTGATGTCGCAGTTTGTCTCCAGAGTTCCTTGCTTTTTTCCCATTTTTAATCCTCTAAGATGGATTTCAAAGGTTGTTTCAGCTTTGTTTGGCAACAGTAGAGCGCATAGCAGGTGAAACCAGGCAGGACACCCGGCCATTTTCTTTGTACGTGCTGATTTTGACATCCACTGACCGCACCACGCTATGATATCATACGACAGGAGGTCAGAGGAGCTCCGGGACCATCATGAACGGCAGGCATCAAACTTCGCATAGACAAGGGAGGCTACAATGTTCTCTTACCTGCAGGCTTTCTTTTCCTATGTTTCTGTCAGGAAAATCATCGTCATGCCCACACCCCACTGGCTCTTCATTTCTGCTGTCACTGTTGGAATGGTTTTGTCGGCAAAGTCAACAATTCCAATGGTTTCCACACAGTGAGAAGCTCCGTGATTTCTTTGGTTTAAAACGCACTCTGGGAGAGGTGACTAGGATAATTTTGTTACTACTCTTCGTTGGTGAAAAAGCTGTTGAGAAACCGATAACGGTTTTCGGCCAGAGCATTGGTCTTCATGTCCATGCTCTGTGGAACCTGATCTGCTGATTGTTGCCCTCAGGATCAACTCCCTTGCTAACAAGCAGTCTTGGAGAGACTGTGCGGCCTATTCCTGAGCACATTTCCAGAAGCCTTAGAAGACTTCTTCAGTGCTGCTCAAATGCTTTTGAGGGACATGAACCGAATTAAATCGAGTCCGACTGATCCCCACACATTTGACTGATCGAATCACACGTTCAGGTCCATGTAACACTCAGTGAAAACAACTTTCTTCATGTTTAGCCAATAAAGAGACAAGGTTCTGCATGCATTTTACCTCCTCTTTATTTATTGAAATCCAGATCACACAAAAATGGCAATGTACATTCCAGTGCACGAAAGAAAAAAAAAGCTCTTTTAAACACATCACATCAAGTACTGTAAGATCAACATTGACTAAAATCTTAATTTTCATAATGTGTATATATATATGACAATTTTCCATTTCAAATAATATGAAGTTTAAAAAAAAAAAGGTAGCGGGCAGGGGGAGAAGGACACTACAACATGCACTTCGCACTGGGATGTATATTGCCATTTTGGAATGAAATATGAATAAAAAAAAAAGAAGAAGAAAAAACAGCAGAAATGATGAGTCAGACAGTGTGTACCGCCACCTCTCAGACACCTTCATTATATATTTCAAGAAACTTCACTTTGAAAACAACTTGCAAACATAGCATTTTGCACTGAAATAATGAAGAGAGAAGCATTTCAAGTTGTGCTTTCAAGCAAGCCTGAATAATACATTTTGAACTGTGTGGATTTTGGATACATTAACAGTTGCTTCCCACTTCTCCCTTCATCTTCAAAATACTGTACAGGCAGCCCTAAAATATGGAAATTAGAGAATACAATGAATCTGCCTGTCAACACTTCACACATCTAAACATGCAAACTGTAAATAAAAGTACTGCATCTTCCTGGACAGATCAACAATATTACAGTTGATTTTAAAAAAAGAAAAGTGTGATTCCGAAATAAATCAAACATTCAAAAGATCACCTTGATGACCATTTTCTCTCATCAAACAGAATGGATGCATAAAACATCAGCAATGAAGACACTACATGTTTTACCAATCAAGTCCATGCAATCTTTCTGGAATTGTACAATTCAGTACATCTTTTTTTAAAAAAAAGAAGTCAAAATCTGATGGGCAATGACAACATAGAAGGGGCAACACACAGGATGGCAGGGCAATGTTCATCAGTTTCCTGAGATAGGGCCAAAAGGCTGGTTTTCGAGATGATGACCAAACTGGCGGTATTTTGAGAGATGACCAAACTACTGGTTTTGAACTATTGATTTTACGAGCAAATACGTGGCTGGGTTTGTCAATGTAGGGGATACACTGGACAGGTTGACCTAAGAAAGTATGTCTTCTATTCACTTCATCCTCTTTGATATCATCCTATTCTTTCTAGGAAATCCAGCTGACCCTGCTTTTAGTTTTTGACAACAGAACAGATGAATTTTGTGCCACACTGACTGACATGACCATGGATGCCAGGTTGGCAAAGCAGGGAAGCAATGCACTGCACTGTTCTGAGGTAGGAAAAACGACATGAAATGGTGGTAGGTGGGGGGGTGAGGGGGGGGGGGGGGGGCACTCTTCCAGTACTACTGTTCTAATGGTGCACTACACTAGGAAAGATGGACTGATGGAAAACACACTTTCACAGCACTGAAAATATTGATTTCAAGGTTCCACATCATTTGTTAACAGTGTATTGCGTTGATAGAGACATGGGTGCTATGATCTGTATGTGACAAATGCCCTCTTCCCTGTATAGAAAAGACAAAGGCATGAGTACTGTAATACATATAAAAATTCCTTCATCCTCATTTAATGAACAATGCATCAGCACAATGAACTGTAGTTCTGCCTTCATTATATAGCGAAGAGAAATGCATCCACACTATAAAGCCATCTGCCTTGCATAAATGAAGGCAAAGGTGTTAGCGCTCTGGTCAGTGGATACAGACGCCTTCCTCGATAATGAAGAGAAATGCATTACCACTATAACTTCTTCTTCTTCCCATGAATTTGACAAAGGCATCGGCACAATGATCAGTATATACAATGTCTTCTTCCTCACATGGCGACCTGAGGTGGTCTACCAGCGCACCTCCCTCAACTAGCTCTGTCAGAGAACCCCAACAAAACAATGAATCAGACCACAACGAAAGTACTTTGTGCAAAGGAATAGTACAGAATGTTTGAGCAACTTAACAAGAGTAGACATCAACAAAGATCATCCTCTATCAGCCTACAATGTAGATCACAGAAAAAGCCCATATTCAGTTTGATTAAGGGTTTTCTTTTTCATTATCGCCAGACCCACCACACAAAGCGTTTTCAGCACTATCTACACAGGTGGTTAAATAAAAGGTCCCATCCTGAAAAAAGAAATGAAAGACAAGACTGGCAAAACAGGACAAGAAAGTGCTGAAGGTGCCAGCCTTTCCACGTCATTTTGCATTCTCTCAAATGAAAAAGAAGGAAAATATTAAAAGATTATACCAAAAAAATCACTGAAATGTACCAGGAGGTATATACCAAAGACCCTGCAGAAGGGGAAACTAGTGTGCCTACTCTGCACAGTGCGCGCGGTCTACCACCTACTTGGTCACCGGATTACAGCAAACAAGCTGACATGCTCTAAATCGTGACCAAAGGACAGAAGTTTTAATGATTTAAACAGCAATGACAGAAAAAAAAAAACAAGCAGTTTCAGTTTCATCAAGAAGGCGTCACTGCGTGCGGGCTCTAGTCCCTGTACGCTACGCATGACAAAACAAGCAAAAAGAAAAAAAGAATTTTTGTTTAGATCAAAAGAAGAATCAAAGACAGCGACAGAAAAAAGGAAGTTACAACAACACGACTTCCCGTAGATGTGGATAGGGGCATTCCCCTGGGGCCATAAGCCCACTTGACATGCTTACAGGCTGACAACAGGGAAGAAAGCAAGATACACAGGAATGAAAGCCCATATGAAGAAGAAATGTGCAAGTGTCACATCGCACCACCGGTGTGTTAATGCATGGTCAAGACAGGGCCAGAGGTAGAAAATACTGATTATGCTATTGCACCTGTTGGGAAACCTCCATGGATTTCAATCCTAAGCACATTCAAACATACCAGCAATTTCTTCATTTGCAATTTTTGTATCACAGCTCAAAAAACATGTAACCATACATACATCAAAAGCATTTCTTTTCATATACAGTAACACCTTCTAACATAAATACTGCAAAAAAATTTTATCATTTAGCAAAGAAGCTGGAATACAGATTGAAGCAAAGGCAAAACACAGCAGCAGCCTAATAAAACCAAGCACAATGTGTCTGACTGAACAAGGCAATGGCAAGGAGATCCACGAGGAGGGAAAACAGTACCGATCAGCCTTTTTAGTGCCTTGTGCAATGTATCTGAAAAGTTGCAGATTCCAGTGTTTTCAGTTTCTTGTGGAGATCCCCAGATTTGCAAGACATTATTACATGGGTGAAAGCTGGCAATGTCCAATAAACACATTAAAACTACAAAAAAGGTAAAAAGGTGTAAATTTAGAGGAGAGTGGGAGGGGGAGGGGCAGGGGGGTGTCAACAGTGAATGACTGCCCAGGCTCAGGGGACAGTACCCCCTGAAGCAGGCTTTTCTAAATTTCAACCGCCCAAAAAAAAGTTGTATTTTTTATTAACAAATTTTTGTATTTCTATTTTTTTTTTTGTTTGCAGTAAAATAAATAGACATGACACCAAACTAACTTCAGGTTAGAAGAAAAAGGCTTGGAATGATAAAATATTCATTCTGAAGATCTATTCATCCTATGAGATGAAAGGAACCAACAAAAAATGCACAGAAAATTCAGGTGCTGACAGGGAAATGGAAGTCCTAACAAGTGTACTAATAGCAATACTACAAAGTAGCCAAATGACCAAAACTTATGAAGAAAAATAAAAAAAAAGCTAAGTTCCAACCTTCTGATACTTTTAAAAATTTTTTGTCGTTGGTGTTGCACTGTCTTCTGCACAGACAATGCAGGAAGCAATGCAGGGTTTAATTGTTTTTGATGCCATTTTTTTGTTGTTGTTGTTGTTGTTGTTGTTGTTGTTATCACCATTCCACCTCCACCTGTTCTTATTTCGTCAAGATCTCATTTGCACCCTCTCCTTTGCCTCAAAGGCTAATTTTGTCCATTTAATCACACCAGTGCCTGGTACTCAATGGCCACCCCTGCAACCTAAAGTACGAGTCTCTGAGACTGCAACAATAATCTTGAGGCTGAATGACCAAGTCTGCCTGAGTTGTGTGAACTGGCTCACTCAAGCTCATGCTCCAGATTTGTTTTTTGCTTTTCTCAGAAATCTGAAAACAAAAAAAAACAAAAAAAGAAATTTTCCCTTGGGGCTTTCTTTTCTAAAAATGGATTTCTGTTTTTCCTGTCCACAAACTTTCACCCACTCATTAACAAGCTTGTAAACCATCCAGACCAAGACGACAAAAATTGTTCCATGAAATATGCAGAAAAACATAAACCACAAAACAGCAAGATGAGGATAACATGAATGAAAAGTACCAATGAACCACTGGCCTCAATGAGACAGACTCATTTCCACTGGATTTGTGCAAATACTTCTCTCAAGGTTCTTGCTCTAAAAAGGCACAAACTTTACATTTTACAAACATTTCAGACCCATCTGGACAAAATTTCTAAACTTAATACATACTGAAAATTGCTTACAAGTCACACTAAAAACAAACACTAGAGTATGACCTTCCCTTTACTTCACACCAGGGGCTGTCTGCTTCTATCAGCGAAAGCAGAACTCACTCACGCTGAATCTTCAGCCAGCTAAAATGTTCCAATATGTTACTCATCGATTGTATCCTGGAAACCAAATCACTCGCAAACAATTTTTTTAAAGTGCTATGAGGACAACATCAAATTCATTAAATGTGTAAAAACCCCATCATTTTTTTACATTTTTCTCCAGACTTTCCTGAAAACTTTAATGATTTTACAACCTTGTCCTCTGATTCAACTGACATCTTAGTGTCTACATGGGGGAAAAAGACGACAAGCTGCAAATATCAATTCATGGGAAAGGGGGGTGAGGGAGGGGCAAATTCCATTGGAATTCCATTTGAGGTTTGTCATTTGAACATTTTACACTCACTCCCATCGGCATGATCATGAGCCACAAAAAACATGAGTAGATTACTGACATGTGATGCGGTGCACACTATACAAATTGGACTTATATACAAAATGAAAAAAAAAAAGGTACATAAACCAACTAAACATCAGGCTAGGAGAGTTTGCGCATAATTGTGCATTCTGTCAATCTTTGGTACTAATTTCCCATCATGGCTAAAGCAGAGATTTTATTCTTGCATTTCCTGTCGTGCTCGTGGACAGTGACTTGTGCACAGAACATGTAACAAGTGGTTTTCCCCTCTCTGCTTTGGCACCTGGTGGTTATGGTGCATACTGTGAAGGTTCATCTGCATTTCTACCATATACAAAACGTCTCTTAAGATGGAAATATATTTTCTGCACTAACACCAAGGGTCATACATTGAAAAGTGTATAAACATTACCACTGAATTGACAACAGAATGGCTTGGAACATTTGTCACTGTGGGAAGGCAAGTATAGCAAATTGGGCAGTAAGCATATCTATTCAATCACGATGAATCAGTATTGCACAGTTCTCGGTGTTTTACGAATAAAATTTTTCACTTTACTTATCTTGTCCCATCTTGTTTGCAATAGATTTCCCTATATATATATTTTGTACATGCTGAGAATGAATAAATTCTTACATGTGTTCTGTACAAGCTGAGTAGGGAAAAAGATGTTTTAAAAATTTATTTGAATTGTCAAATATTCACCTGTATACCTTTTTTCAGGAATAACACAACTAACTTGATCTTCAACTATGATCAGAATGTCATCACTTCTCACATAATGAACAGAAAAGCTTCAATACTACAGCCCCTTCCTCCTCATATAATGAAGGCAAAGGCATCAGTGCTATGATTGGTGGATTCAAATGCCTTCCTCGTAAAATGAAGAGAAATGAATCCACTCTTTCCTTCTACCTCACATAATGCAGCCAAAGGCATCAGCTCTACAATCTGTGCAATGTCTTCTTCCATACATGGTGATCTGGCATGGTCAATCATCACACCTTCCCCTTGTAATGACAGAACCCAAACAAAAGACCAAATCACACCAGAATGTACAAAGGAATGGTATAGAAAGTTTGTGGAGTTTTAACAAGACTCAACAGCAAAAAAGATCGTCTTCTAAAGGTTAACACGAATCTTCTCACCACCACCATCCTATCCCCAAACACACCCTCCTTTTTTTTTTTTCCTCATCTATCGTCCATGCCTCTTTAGCAGCACTACTCTCACACCTCTCATTCTGGCTCCTCATAGACAACCTCACCTATTATCCTTCAGCTGAAGACCCAACAACAACAATCCACAGAGAGCCATCAATGAGAGCCAACGTGCCAGAGGAGAGAGTGCATGCTGCCATGTCACTTCAATGGCATCTGTTCTGATCCAACCTATGCAGGGCACAATCAACTAAGCCCTGAAATGACGGCAAAAATTGCACAGCTGCCAGGTCAACATCTCCTATAGAGGAAGCTGCAATGCCTGTACAATATCACTCTCAATGATGTCAATACTAACTGTACAAGGTCACTAGAGCATGGGTATGGAAAGAAAAAAAATCATTACCTGAAGTCACTGCAAGAGTCAGGGCCATAGAGTCTGACTTTTTTTTATCACACAGGTAATCAAGATGATAATGAGTTTTGTTCTGCTCTGAGACTACATGACAGGGCTGTGCTTTGCCCTTCCTTCAATTCTTTATCTGGCATGAATCAGCCTTAACAGACACTGACAGGGTTCATGGGACATTATCAATATTTCATTCCTTTACTTTTAAACAACAAAATGTCTTTTTGAATAATGCATTCCCCAAAAGATGTGTTCCCACAGACATGTGATAACCTACAAAACACAGTCAGAATACAACACTTTCATACACCTTTCTTTTGAATTTTCAAGAAATGGTTTTAGTTTTCAAACCAAAGTAAAGTGAAGCCTCTACCAGTCTAGACTTGCAGTTTGTGTGTGTGCATGCTTGTTCAGCATAAGCAAAAAGCCTGACCACCACCACCACCCCACCTTCCCCCTACCTTTTTGGACAAAACTGACTTTTCCAGACTTTCTACCAACTTGTAAAACTTGTTTTCTTTGGCCCACAGAAACTCTGGAAAGTTCTCATGTTTTCTGTTTGCAACCTTGGCCCACAAAAACTCTGGATACAACACCTACAATGATGGTCAAGAAATCACTTTTCTTCTTCTGTTTGCAAAACCTTCTGCGTGACTCTGTCCTTGCTGTTTTTATTCAAAATCAAAATCACCTGACAACTTTTGCTCTGTCACCCTATTACTTTCCCTTCCGATATGCAAAACATGTGTCAGTATGTTCTTTGAGAGAACTGTATGTGCTTAGATGCCTGTGATCAATAACTAATTCTCAGATGAACTCTGATGAAGGGAGTGAGATGGCTGGGTTGCATGGTGGGTATGTTTGGCCCATGCAGTGTAAGCCATTGACTGCAGCATGCAATTTGTTTTACTAGTTGTTCATGTTTATTGGGTTTTGTAGTTTGATATAAGTACATGCTGGTATAAGTAATGCACCTTGGGCATTAATTGATCAGGCCAATAAGTATTCTAAATAACAATAACATTTATAATACAAGCAACACTCACTGTGCATCTGTGAAAAGTGAATAAAACCGAATCAGCTGGTTCAGTGTCTAAAATGAAGCCCACAGCACACTCATCTTGAAGGAAGCCAGCAGAGGTACAGAAAATCCCCAAACAAAAAGGCCTCAGATAGACTTCAACACACCAATGTACTTCAGGTGCTGGTATGGATACTCCCCTCTTACACCGTGAAAATGCAGCACCACACAAAATTGGTGTTCATCTTTTCTGCAATGCACCATGCGTTGGTGACAGTATGGAAGCCGTTCCTATTGGCCATACTACAGGTAGGTCATTGTTTAAAAAACAATTCTTTCATTTTCCTTTCAACCAATTAAAGTATGCAATCACACTTCATACTTAGTTTTTGGTGCTTTCTAACAGAAAATGTTTTCATTTACAGAAGAGGTTTTTTTTTTGTTGTTTTTTTTTTTTAAAGCAGTGTAAGCCACTGACTGCAGCATGCAATTTTTGCAACAAGTCATGTCAGATATTTATGTCAGATGGTAAAAAATTTCATTTTCTTATCACAACAGCATTTTGGTATCAGCTAAAAGATACTTAAAAGCATATTGTGAGAACAGTTCATGTTTCATCCATCCTTTCCATTGATATATAACAGTAAGCTTTCATGTTTATATTTATTTTAAATGCATAAAACATAATAAACTTGTCCATCAGCGAAGTAAAGGATTTGTTATACGGCGTCCATCGTGAAGTATTCAGGAGGAAGTCTACGGGCGAAAACTGGATATCTGCATACAGTTCAGCACAGATCCTTCTTTACAGTTGTAGCTCACAATTTCATCACTTACTTCCGAAACTTATCGCTAAATTTGATAAATCATCATCAAGATATCAATGAAAGTTTCATTTTCATGCCCACTGACCTGATTTGATACCTATGCTCTACAAATCTGAAACAAGCAATCACATGTATACATGCAGCAAAATGGAAAAAGTTTGGCATTTTTCTTTTCTTTTTCATCATTATGACAAATAAAAGAGGTGCAAGTGCACTGTGGCTTGTAAAAATGTCATATGGGTGACTCTTAAGCTAATGTTCTCATTGAACACCTATCGGCTCAAAGCATCTGTTGATATGCTAATCACAGCTTCATTTTGTCACCCTGAAATTTTGTCACGCCGCTACTACTTCAGTCACTACTGCTGCTATTGAACAAATCTGCTCATCTGTAATAATTAGTCTTTATTTACCCTACCCAGCTTTGACACAATCTGAACCACAGACCCTCAATTCAAATACGATGGGTTCCTCATCTCTTCTGCTCATCACAAAGGAGCTGATGCAAAGGATATGGACAAAGGAGACTGTTGGTGCACTACTACAAGTATACCGATTCACCATAACAAAAACACACCATTTCTTTACAGTGTGATTTTGAATGCTGATTGTCACCTCACTGCTTTGTGAATGTCTCAGACTAACAGAAAAACAGAAATTCACACACAAAAAAAAACTGCTTGACAAAATCACTCAAAAATCTCAATTTTTGTGCAAATACAAATCAGACACATTTTCTGCGCACCATGTCAACTGTCTGAACTTAATGAACAAAGTCTCCAGTGTGAACAGCAATCTGTGCTACTCAAAGGAACTGAAAACTGATGCTGGCTGCCAGGTGACCACAGGAAACACACAACAAAATGCGAGTAAGATCAGACCTGGTGCTGAACTTGACACGGCACAAGTCCTCATCGGAAGGCACAGTAGTTAGCCCTGGGTGAGAGATGACATGACATGAAACCAGGACCATTGTCTCCATATGAAACAGAACTCTGTATGTCAGGCAACCTGTTAGCATAACACCGTGTTATAATAGACAT
The DNA here is from genome assembly GCA_016801955.1 of Conus betulinus. Lineage (NCBI taxonomy): Eukaryota > Metazoa > Mollusca > Gastropoda > Neogastropoda > Conidae > Conus > Conus betulinus. The sequence goes on from JADBJO010001287.1 coordinate 259,570, forward strand.
AATTTGGGAGGGGCACTGGCAACATGTGTTCAATGAAGTAATGTCAAATCTTAACAAGACATTTCAAACCATAAGTATTTGTCTGTGGTCACTAATCATGTCAGCTGATCCACAGTTTCAATGAAGAAACAAACAGGAACAAAGCTGAAAACAGAAATCCATGATGCAACATCACCATGAAAAAGCCCAAGGCCACAGACATCAGTCAGGTAATCATCCAAGGCTCAACATCTTGTCCAGCATAAAAATATCATCTTGAGTGCTGATCTGGAATTGGGCAGAGACAAAAAACATGCACCATACCAAAAAAATTAAATATAAGGACAGAAACATCAACCCCATCAAATTACAAGATAAAAGCACAATCCATCAATGAGGATCAATCCCAATGACACATCAGTAGAATACATGGCCACTTTACAAGTTTCACACTACCTCAATCTAAAATTTGCCCCCCCCAGCATATAATAACATCTTCCTCTGTACTCATACTGTCTTTGGGCAATTATGCCACTCATCTTTTTATCTAAAACTTACCGATGTTACATTACTCTCTTTATCCGTTCCCAGGAAATTTTTTTCTAAACTCTGGGATGAGAGAATACTGGAGTCAGTTCTCTCTGATTTCTCGGATAACTTTTTATCTTCAAAGAAGCTGTCATAGACTCAGGCCCTGTTCAGTACTTTGTTTCCACATTTCCCCATTTCCCCAAACTGCATACTCGCTACAAGTAATCATCTCTGAGGGCACTTTCCATGCAAAATTAGTTCAGGTGATTATATCAGATTCACTGCCTGAATAAAACAGTCCAGTTCGGTCATTTTGAAGAACTAACTTTCTGCTGGCACACACTTGCAGTCAGTCAGTTTACCACAGGAATTTTGACCGCAGCCTTCTGTACGTGTACCTGTGACAGACATTGAAAACACAGCTGGTCTGGTTTGGACACTTCTTCCTGTGAGGTCTCTTTAACCTTTTTGCGATGCAACATGTGATAGTGACGGCAACTCAGTTGACCTGTTCATGACAAGCCATCCCGTGGTGATGGCAACACTGCCGTATTGCCTGGAACCTGCCATACCTCCGTGATAGCACAACTATAAAAAAACATTCCCATGTTCACTTGTCTACCGTCTAGGGGATGCAGCTGCCGTAAATATTTAGAGCACGGTTCTAGCCACTGGAATTGTAAGTATACATGCACTAGTGATGACCTTTGTGACCCCAGAGTAGTCCGAACAGAGACCTGTGAGAATGACATGTGGTGAGAACTGGTTCAGCTAAGTAGTTCAGATGATAAGGGGGGTAAAGGTATACAAGTTTATCGAAAAGGATCTGAACTTAATTTATTTGCTCTGTGTATTTAATAATTTCTGAACGTCTTATCATCTGAAGCCAAAACAGTGAAAAGTGTGTACTCTGTGCAATGATTTAATTTCCTTTCATTATAAAAAAAAAAAAAAAAAATCACTTGGATTACACATACTGAATACCTCAGGCTTTCTCTGCATCTTTTCAAAGTAAGAGCGAAGTTTTATGCCCTTTTTCTTCCTCATTTGCTGTTGTCATACTAACCAAACAAACGTAAACAAGATTGTGTTCTCCTACATTTTACTTATGTTGTTTCTGTAACAGTAGCATTGCTATTTTACCAAAAATATATTTAATTCTATGCTCATTACAAAGTTTCGCGCTTTACCCTTTCCATTGATATATAACAATTGCTTGTTAGGTTTATATTAGGAGATGTAAAATAAAATTAAAAAGTGCAAAAATTTGCGCGCCTGCAATGGTTGTTAGCACGTGTGGTGCACGTATCTGCAGGGATGCGACGTTGCTCTGCCGCGCCAGTCGGGAAAGTATTAATCAGCAGAAAGTAAAGCAACCGCAGGATTCGAGGTCACCAGATCAGGTATGTATTTGCTGTAGGGTCCGGTTTGAGACTCGTAAGCAGCCGATTTACTATGCAACACTTTTACTGCACCCAACCTTCTAGGCAGATGGACTTCTAACCAGGTTATATTTCTTCTTGAAAGGTCACAATTTTTCACAGCTAATCAATTAAGCTTAAAAAAAAAAATAAAAAAAACCAATGTGTGGAGAATCTTTCAGCAGAGCAGCATTTATGACCAAGTGGAGATGGACACCACCTTTGGAAAGCTGTGCCTTCTTCCTGCTGATGTACAACATCAGTATGCCTTGCTTCGATACTTCCTCCAAGATTCTTACATTTACACATAAGGAATAAAAAGCACCATAAAAAATTTAAAAGCTGGAATGCAATAACAAAGAAATATGTACAAGTGTCGCAACAACAACCAACGCACGTTGATGTAAAACTGCTCAGTTAACAAAAAAAAATTCACTCACATGCAGGAAAAGAATTAAATAAAAATAAAATGATTAAAAATGATCAATTCCTATACAACCAAAACTCAAAAACGTAGCTACCTTCACCAAATATATACTAGAACAACCAAACATTCTTTTGTACTTCATTTTGTAAAAGCTATTTCTCTTGCATCCCAAAATTCAGACGAAGCCATTCAAAAGTGAGGAATGGATGAAAACAAATGTCAGATAATCACAGACTAATGCACAACAGCATGTGACATACAGTCTCCAAAAATACACATACAAGACACTGGAGACCAATGAACACATCACAGGATTATATGTTGGTTCCTTTCCCAGAGAAACACATATCTCTGAAAGTTCAACATTTTTTTTTCTTACATAGTGCCTCTGCAAGATCACAGGCAAAAGGCTGGCTACGAAGTTAAGCAAAAGGTAACAAGGCGGTCCACTTCAGAAGCACAGTGAGGAACTGTACAATGGGCCCAAAGTAACTGAACACCAACCATTATTTCAACAAAGGTTTCAAGACAGTTTGATAAAGGTTTAAAGAAGCCCATTAATACAGGCATATATGCATGTGCACACACACATATATACAACTCATCTTTGTGCCAGTTATGGAGCATCCACACAAACATATGAAGTTCTTAGTCATAAAATCTATGGCTTGTAGTAAATAAAAGGTCATCTTTTCAGCAAATCAAACAAGGAAGTTTAAATTCTAAAACATCGAAAGGAACAGGGAGATGGGTTGTGGGGAGGCGGATGGGGGGAACATTCCAGCAAAACTGAGAGAACCATCGGAACAAACAACAGACAATTCTCTCTGTTTACAAGCAGTGAAGAGGACAGAAGACAAACATCAAAGAACACTTCTCAACTGTTCTTCGTGGTCAGTGATGCTGGCGATAACAAGTGGAAATCTGAAAGAATCGACGTAAAACAATGTGCTCATCATCCTATATTGCACAACCTGTCAACAGGTACGATTCCTGGCAGCTCATTCACACATAAACATAACCAACCATAGAAACTCCCTTTGTCTGGGGCGTCACACCTTTCAAAAGCCCATCTCTTCCACTGGTTTATTTTTCACACTGCGTTGCTGCTTTCTCTTCCTTTCAAAGCCTACTGAGGCTCACAGATAATGCTGCTAATTTGGACTACTGTGTTTTACATCAAAATCTGTATAGATAAGTGCTTTTGTAAACATGTTCTACAGTACTTATGTCAGAGTGTTGCTAAAATAGTTCGATGTGTAGACTTCTTCTTGTTCTATGGTAATTGTAGAAAGACAACATGAGACTGAGTGCAATGTTAATTGTCAAGCAATATTCGTAACTTAAAACGAACCATTTCCGCTAACAGAAAACGCTATGATTTTGTACTGCCGTACCTTATACATCTATCATATCAAAAGATGAACACATTAGATAAACTTCTTTTTGTACACACAGTCAACATTATGTGAGTGAGAGTGTTGTACAAACAATTCGATGTAGCATCTTGCTGTTTGTTCTGTGGTCTTTGTGAAAAGACAACAAGTCGCTTGCTAAAGTTAACATGACCTTGGCAAACATCTAAACGTCATGTGCACATGATGTGGCAGTGAACTATGTGTAGCCAACTGTTGTTCTAGGACTCATTTAAATGTCTGTAAAGCAGCCCATTCATGTCTATGTCACACACACACACACACACACACACACACACACACACACACACACACACACACACACACACACACACAGCATTGGGCAATACTTGTTATCAATAAATCAAAGCACATACACACACAATATTGAGCATATATTTGTAATCAATAAATTAACAGTAACACACACATATATATACACTACCACACACACACACACTCTCTCTCTCTCTCTCACACACACACACACACACACACACACACACACACACACACACACACACACACACACACACACAGAGTGCAACTCAAGCTGAGCCAACCATGGAAATGGGTTCATGGGTCATGACTCCATGACCTGGTCAGTGCTGGAGCAGGGAAGCGCCCTCTTTCGTTTCTCCAGCAGTGCAGAATGCTATGCTAATGTCATCCACAGTGACGGAATGGAGAACACAGGCTGCCCTCTGCTCTTGGCCCTCAAACAGAGTCCAATGCTCTTTAAACTGTAACACACTGCGGTTCTTCCTTAGCACCACACTGCTGAAGGTTGTGTTGGTATCATCAGCCAACAGCATGGGGATGACAAAGATGGCTCTGCACTGCCTGTAAATGCTCGTAAACTAAGAGCTGGGTGTGCTGTAAAGGTATGTCCCATTCAAATAAATATATCGCCATCATTCCTATGTACAAAACGAAACTTTTGAATGGTTTTACAAAAAACAACTGCACTTAAGAACAATAAACGACTATGACTTATGACAGATGTAAAACAAGGCAACTATGACACATTAATCTTGCAAAATCAGCATTTTCTTGTCTTTGGTCCAGACTTGAACAAACAAAAAAAAAAAGATTTCAATGCAAAAAATTGATCATAAGAGACAGTCTGCATCAGCACTCTTCCATTTCAGCCATAGTTTTTTTTTTTTTTTTTTAGCAAAATTATTGTGGTGTTATCTATTTTTTATTCTCTCCATTCCCCCCTCTCCTCTCTCTTTTTTTTTTCTTCTGTGGATCAATTGAAAAAACAACAAACAAACGAATGAAAAAAAAACATATACTACATACAAATTGTCTAAAAAAAATTGAAATATAATGAGAGCAAAGACTGAATTACTGTGCTGCCAAACAAAAAAAAATAAACAAATAACAAAACCATTTCAACCCATTTGGTGTTCTTCAGGCAAGACAAATAACATTCAAGACAGTGAAAATGAAGGAGGAATAGAAGGTCACTTATCTCTTCAAACTGGGTGCAAAAGGACAACGGAATGAAACCATGCTCAGTTCCACTCTGCTGTCGCTGAGTACTCAAAGGGATAAGTGACAATTCATCCTTCATTTTCATTGTCTTGAGTGTTGTTTGTCTTGCCTGAAGAAGATCAAATAGATCGAAATGTGTTATGTTTGTTTCACAATATATTTCTTCTTTTCGTTTTGCAATAATTCTGTCTTTGCTCTTGCTTCAATTTCTATCTGCAGTCGTCCCACTTTGAAACCAAAATAAAATGAAACGAGACAAGAAAGCAACCTTTGAAGATACTGGCAAGAAGTCTGACACAAAAACACTCTGGAGGCAACCAATAAAACACAACCACCAACCCCAAAGCACTAATCAGACGGCACTGTCCTGTTGAAGATGGGGGAACAGGTGGACGAGGATGAAGAGAGCAATGTCCCGATTGGTCCAGTAGGCTGTGTGTGAAGTCAGCAAGGACACGTAACTGTTTTCCATGCTTCTCTCTCTTAGCTGGTAGTCCAGGCGGTACTCCAGCTCTGCAAACAATACTGGCGGTTAAAATGTACACACATGACGGAAACACCACCAGCTGTGACAATATGCAGACATGACTGCCGATACCACTAGCTTTTAAAATGTACGCTTGAAAAACCCTGGCCGTTAGAGCTGCACAGAATGACACCAGCGTCTGACATTTATATAATGCGACAATTAACGGCATCCCTACAGCTTTGAATTATAATGATAATGCAATAATCCAATGCTTTCATTCACAGCTAAGAACTTCCACCCTATCTATCTACATCATAAAATGCACTTATCCCTCATCATTGTGTATAAATTGATCAGCAATGCTATACACATGATTTAAGACATATACAAGTTTACATGAATCCTTCAATTGTACACATTTTGTAATTGTCTCTCTCTTTTTATTGCTGAATAATAAAAACAACCAACACTTTGCAATCACAAATTTTCAGTTTATTTAAAACCTTCCACAAGCTAAAGCCTTTCCAAATGTAAAAACAGACAATCATCATCGCACACTTTCTTTCCACAGAGTGACTGTTCACTCACCCTATCCCCACCACACTTCAAGCTCTCTCCTTTTTTTATTGTAATATACTTTTTTTTAAAATACAGCAACAAAAAGTAAGCGTGTGTTTGTGTATATGCATGTATGTATTCATTAATCTGTCTGTAGATAACAGATATAAAACACTTACTGACCACTGGGTAAGATATCTAGACCTGACAGCCATCACATTCACTCACTCTAAACAATAGGCATCAGGACACACTGGCAGGTGTGTATAGGTGTGTATTCTAGGCCTGACATTCCGGGGGCCGGAACAGCTCAGTTGGTAGAGCACCGGACTCGTGCTCCGGAGGTTACGGGTTCGAATTTCGGTACAGGGGGATTTTTCCCTTGGAGTTAACATTGGTTCTGACTCCATTCCCCACATAGTCCTTCGAATAAGACTATAAACCAAGGTTCCGTGTGTGAACGCACGCATAACATCTTGCACACACGTAAAATCCCATCACCAACTTTCGGAAGAGAAGGCCAGTTTGGCCGTTGGTATGGATGACACGTTACACATAGCATGCACCCTGCGTGAGAGATTGAAATAATGGAGGAGGAAGTAAGGAAACTGAGTGAACAATATTGACTGGATGACACGGGAAACGACTGAATGAAGCACCAGCTGGCAGCTCTTCAGTCAGCACTACCCAGGTAGGCAGCCCGTTGTGTAAACGAGTGTGGATTGTAAAGCGCTTAGAGCTTGGTCTCTAGCCGAGAATAGGCGCTATATAAGTATTCATTATTATTATTATTATTCAATCCCTAACTTGAAGCAACATACACATAATTTTAGGAATAATGACACCAATCCCTCAGCCAGCAGCCTCTTTGAAATTTAACTGGAATCATGAGGGAGTCACATCATGGTAGGAAATTTTAAAAAACCAAACTGAACATAAACAAATGAACCCAAAAGAGACCAATTTTGTATGAAAAATGTACAAATTCACCCACTTCCCAATATATACTTTGAGGCTACAGAACAGCTAACAACCCTTGAAGGGGCACAGAAACAGAAAATTAACCCAAAAAAAAATCATTAAAAAAAAGAAAGTAAGAGTGGCAAGAATGACTGACCACCTTACAGCCAAGACCACCTGTCATGCAAACATTATTGTTGTTAGTCTGTGTAATGTCTGTTCACTAAAAGTGATATTAGACGGTAAATAATAGTAAAGAATGAGTAAATGCAAACATTCTATGTGTTTGCATATGCGTGTGTGCATGCATGTGTGCATGTGTATGTGTGTGCATGCGCGTGTGTGTGTGTGCACCACAAAAATCAAATTGTTATATAATGTCTTTTTTGGGTAACAGTCAAACAATACTTACTCTACTGAACACAGTAAAGTTCGTGAGGAAAGTTGGAATTTTTCAACTGAAACATATGTCTGTCATTAATTTAACTAAATATTAGTCAAGAGTCATTAAAACAAAAAAACAGTCTGGTCAATAATTTTTTTTAAGTCTGTGTGATAAAAAATAGTGTGCTTAGGAAAAAAAAATCTGAATGACAATGCATCCTAGGTCACTTGATAACAATAACCCCTCTTGCCCCCTACCCCCTCTTTTTTTTTTAAGAATCTTTTATGCTGCACTACTATACCCACTTTAATTGAAAAAAAAAAAAAAAAAAAACAAAACAAGACACAGGGAAAGAATGAAGAAAGAGTAAAAGCGCACCAAAAGCAGTTTTTTGGTAAGTGATTTCGAATTAAGGTCAAAACTGGCATAATTAAAAGGGGATTTAGAAAGGCATAATGTTTTTTTTTTTTTCAAATTTGCATGCCTGGATTAATAATCCAAATCACACAACTAGTCATGCCTTTTTTTTATGCTGGGAGAGAGACCTGCAAATCATTTTTTTAACTGTCAAAGACAAGCGGCATTCTAACATCACCAAGTTATCACAGAACCTGAAAAATGCATTCAGCTGATATTTTCAAAAATACCTAAGAAAAGTATTTACACAATACAGATCTACATGGATGGTAAAAGAAAAAAAATATGAATGCATAAGTAAAAATAACAGAATTTACAGAAATCAGCTGAGACTGTACATATCCAGCAACTAAAAACTTCAGAGAAACCAGTTGAGACGGTGCATATCTAGCAACTAAAAATTTCAGAGAGAAACCAGCTGAGACAGTACATATCTAGCAACTAAAACTTAAAAGTACCCAACTCAAAAGTGAACTTCAGAAGAGAGCCTCAATTAACACATTCGAAACAAAGCCAAACAAGGCATCAGTCCCAACCCAACTGATAATGCATGGTAACTTCACAGAGCAGTACAGAAATCGAAAAGCAGACCCCACAGCCTGTTAGACACTGCCTTACCCACTGAGCTGTGTCTGGGTAACGATTTGGTTTTGCCTTCACACATATGAGGAAAAGGTTACTTCACCTCTCCAAAATGAAAAACACTGTGTGAAACACTGTCTTGGATTGGGTGGAGATAAAAGTTTATCAAGACATGATTTTGAATCGGTATGATTCTGTATTCTTAAAACTCATACTTATGGCCAAAACAAATGAACAAAGGTCTGTATGCTTTCTTACAGACTGGAGATCTTTGGTCCCACATTTGAGTAAATGTAGTCTGTCATATTTGTTTTATCATTCATCATGAATAATAATACTGCTACAGCTGTCCATGACAGGCAGGGTTTGGTCACTCTTTTTTTTTTATAAACAAAGCAGTATGCTACCAGTACCATACTTAAAAGCCACCACAACTCCCAACAGCTCCAACCGTGCTGTGGTTAGCACTGAAAACGTGCAAGCTGGGGTGCTGCTGGTTCAATTCCCATTACAGGCATTCATTTGCGGGACTTTTCAGCTATGGCTGGTTCTTACCTAGCCTTCAGCACACTATAGGCTCGAAAGGACAGTCTGGAACTACAAAGACAAAATTTCATCCTCTAAATGGAAGCGCTTCAGACAGCACTGCTCATATTTTCCTGACCAGCACTGCAGGTGCTTGTATCTTTCAACGCCTGGCTGGCAGACACCATGATACATGATAAAAGGAGGCAATGAGTACACTCCTCTCATGTAGTCTGACCAGCACGCATCATCTTCATCGTCCTCATGCTCTCACCGATCAGCATCAAAAAGTATCCAATTCTGTGGCCATTCATGCTCTGCTCTCATGGTGATCTCAGTTCTGATTTCCTCTCTTTGTCCACATGCTTGATAAGTTTGAGTCTAAGTTGTTGTTACTGGTCAGTTTATGGAGCCTGTTGTTGGACATGTGTGGTGATGCCCTCCTCTGAGGGTGCGCACACTCATGTTTAATCAACAACTAAACAGTTACTGATAGAAGGGGCTTAGCAGGTGGTGTCATAACAGGCACCGCTGAACACCATCAAAGTAATGCAACTGAATCTCTCCTGCTGGGATGCTTCATGCCTTAGTATTGACTGCTTCCTTTTGAATGAATGCTGGTGCTTGACCTCTGATAGGATACATATGACCGTGACGTTTCAAGAGCTGGAATAGTAGCATAGGAGTAATGCATTAAAATGGAGGAGAAAAAAAAAAGGGGGGGGGGGGGGGGGGTAGGAATGGGCAGTTATAGTTTCTGGCAATATATGTTGCCTTTCCTTGTGCAACATCATTTATTAGCACTGAAAAGTTCATCAAGATGTATCACTGATACTGGCTACTGTGGATGTACAGTGAAATCAAGTCAAACCGCCTATGATCTAGCTGACCGCATAGGGCCATATCATAGGCCACGTTAAAAAAAAAAATGCCTGTATAACTGTAAAAGGCAAAAATAAATCATTTCAAAATTAATTAAAAAGAACAATTTTCAAAATGTAAGTCTTCTCCATTCAGTTTCAGATTAAATGAAAATATTAACTTCTTTTAAAAGTTTAAGAATCACATCTGGTGGGATGTCTCTGAACGAGGTCTTTACTGAGCCTGCTGTGAAATGCTTCTGGCGAACATCATGCACGTCCCAACATTCCAGAAGAATACACCTCTGAGTCAAATACTCGTCGCATGGTATACACTGATGAGCTTCTACACCTCTTAAAAGATTAAAATAAGTATAAAAGCTGAGGTCAGTGTGAAGTTGGCAGAAGACGGTTTCTTCCTTGTGGCCTCCACTTACGGATGGTAAAAAAACATTAAAGTGTGGATGGATTTGGAGCAGTCTGTTATCCCTATGCTTAGACCATTCATCTTGCCAGAAAACAAGTATTTGCACACACATAACACAAGTTTACTAGTCTTTCTTGTTTACACATATAAACGAATAAAAAATCACACATCTGACTTCACAAAACATATTCAACATTGAATGTTTCTAGTAATATAAACACCTGCACAAACATGTGCACAGATACACACACGCATAGACCATAAGTCAACTTAACAGCCTGCACCTTGCCATTTCATGGTGAACACACACACACACACACACACACACACACACACACACACACACGTACTCTCATACATACTTTTTTTTTAACTGTACACATGCATGCACACTCAGTTTGTCATCCAAGCTCCTCACTGACCTGTTTTGTCAATGTCCTGAGGCTCTGGGTACTGAACCTTGCTCTGCATGCGCTGGGCCTCAAGGTCCATTGACTGCAGCATCTGCAGTTCAGCACTCAGCTCTTCTCCCGCCCGCTTTGTCTTCAGGTCTGAGAACCACTTGGCTACGGGAAGCGACATAACATTTGTCTATTATTTCTTTCTTAATGTTATTTCTAATCAATACACGGCAAGAGAAAAACAAAGCAGACAGGCAACTTTTCCATCATGATGATAGGAAAACCCTTTTTCTCTTTTTTAAAAAAAAAACATGTTCGTCAAGACGAAGCGTTAAAACAAAAGCAGACGAGCAATTCTTCCATCATCATGACAAGATATACCAGTTCGTTTTTTGTTTTATTTTAAAACACCCTGTTCAAATTAAATGATATTTTGCCGAGACTAAAAGCTAAAACAAAAAAAACAAGCACTCTTCCATTATCATGACAAGATATACCAGATTTGTTTGTTTGTTTGTTTTTTTTAAGACATACACTGATTAAATTAAATGATATCTTTCATTAGAGCTGTACAGGTTCCACTGGCTTCTGCCTATAGAGATCCGTATCTTATGCATAACTTGGACACATACATGCATTCGCATGCTACACATGTAATCATGTAGGACCTCTGAGGTACCTCAGTCATAATCTGTGAGAACATGAAAGTACTCCTAAATGCATATACACAGCATGCATTTCATACCATACAAAACATACATACACATGTACAGGGTAATGATACACATGGCTCCTGAATTACAGAGGTTTATGCAGCATTCCTACAGAAAGAAAGAAACAAAAAAAATAGTGGTTCACAAAGAGGACGGCTAATGCAAAGATGGTAATGACAGAGCACATTAGTTAATACCCAGTAAAGACAAAATAAATGTATTTTAGAGAGCAATCAAACAGCCAGATAATATGCTTAAAGCATAAAAGTTGAAGGGTAAGGAACAAAATCTTCACCTGCTTTTCAGCCAACAGATGCCCGATCAACCTTCCTCCCTGTTCCCTACACCCCATCAAAACCAACTGACGTATCAAAATACTTTTAAAAACACACCGTTACTATTCAATGATACCCAAAACATGACAAAGTATCAACTCAAATAAAAAGTTAATTACTAAGACAGTATGGTAAACAATGTTCAGCCTAGAAAAAAAAAAAAAAAACTGCTCTCATCTTTTTCTTTAATGTCCGTTTTCATGAGTTCTGGTCCTCTAGAAAATTACTTTTGAAGTTTGGTATATGTTACAATAGTTAAAAAAGCTTAACTTTTTCGCAACACGCCAGGAGAATGATGGCGGCGCGCCTGACTTACCAACTGGCGACATGAGGCAAAAATACTCATGGCAAGCGATATAGTCCTTCCTACGTCATATCCTACCAGTTAGCAAGCTACAAACAATCGATTTCATTGGTAATTTGAAGAGAAGGTAACCGACTCGTCGGCGTCTTCAATCACGAATCAGTGCTCCTTGTTCAAAGTATGTAATTTTCAACTCAATCAAACAACAACAAATAATTATTTTGACTTTAAAAGCATCTCTCATCCAGAAGATGAAAGATAGCTCTATTTCACTATACAAAGATAAAGTCACTGTCCGATTTAGGCTTTTAAGGAAAATTAATTTTTTAAAAAGTCAACATCAGGTGTCCTGAGGGAATTTCAGTGCTCTGACTGAGCACATAGATCAAAAAAAAGGATCTGTACTGATAGTGTTAAGGGTAAATAGGTCTGCAGATTACAGGGACACTGTTCTCAGGAATACCTGGGGGCCCAGTTGATCTAGTAAGGTACTGGACTGGACTCTTCTCCCATGGTCAATTCCCACTGAAGAAAGTTGGAAGAGATTTTTCTCCTCAGATTCAATACCTGTGCAGACCCAGTCTTTCGGATGAGACTTTAAACTGAGGTCCCATGCATAAAAGCATGCATTACAAAATTTGTAACTAACATCCCATTCTACCTGTAAGAACAAGAGGTTACTGGGTTCTAGAGGAAACAGATGACTCGACTATATATATAGACTGACAGACAAACTCACAGACAGACACAGACAGACTGACTCTTCAATGTTATGAAATTTGCTACTTTAATACGTACCAGTTTTCCACATTTCTGGGCATTTCCTTAAAACTGTTTCCATCAAAATAAAAATGAGATTTACCTTTAACGCACACACACACACACACACACACACACACACACACACACACACATACACACACACACACACACACACACACACACACACAATAGTCTAATATCACAAATAGTGGAAAGACACAAATACAAACACACACACACACACACACACACACACACACACACACACACACACAAACACACACACAGAGTTTTTGGAACAGTTGCAATATCAAGTGGATAAAATGACAGGAACTAAAGTAGATTTCTTCAACGAAACATGCATACATATGTTTGACACAAAGGCAGCTGATCAATATGGACTGCACACTATAAAGTGCATCCCAATCTCTAATCATGTTTCTGACTGCTAATCAGGTGGTAGCTGCCCCTTCCCAGATGCCAGTTCTTGTGGAAGGGTTACCCATCCTTCTGGCTATCAGCGTACCTAATGTTGCAAACAGATGAGGTGGTGGTGTAGATCAACAAGTTTTGCAGGACAGCGTTTCTGGTATGGTTACATTACACCAGGACACACAAATGGCAATGTCAATGGACAATAGGATGAAAAGGTGTGTGTGCACACACACACACACACACACACACACACACACACACACACACACACACACACACACATACACACAACAATAACCACCAACACATGTAAAATTCATCAGTCTTACGTAAATCCACTTACACAATGAAAATCCTTTCGATGCACCGTTACTCTTGCCATCTGTTTTCTCCGATGAACACTGAGGAACAGTCAGATTTTCAGAGGAGTCTTCTTTACCACTTGAATCTGGGTTCTCTTCAGCTCGAAGCTTCTGCGCAAGTTCATCGGTGGAACCACCCTTGAAGGCAGCATAGGCCTTTCTGGCCATCTGGGTATAAGGGGTGCGATTGGCAACGTTGCAGTAGTGGATGGGCAGAGGCATGATGGTGGCATAATGCTTCAGGACCAAGGGCTCAAGGCGGTATGCCTGGATACCATGAGAAGTACAGATCAGCTTCAAGGGAAAAATCAAATCATGTGCCGTTCAGCTCAGCCTGGCATGAAGGTCAAGTCTACATGTGTGAAACTGCATTATGCTTAAAGCCTTCACAATGATTGAATCAGATCATGCTAAACCTATAACTATATTCCTGCAACCCAAGTTCTCCTGTCAAGGATTTTGAAACACATGAAGAAACTTTCCTGAACAGTTCTCTGTTCATCACTACGCTTCTGCTACAGCTTTCTACCACCATAGTTTCCTGGTCTGTTACATCAGACATATTTTGATCGTTTCTTAGTTTGGTTTATTAAATACCTCCCCCCTCCCTCCCGACATCTCTTTTTTGTATCACTCCCTCCAAAGTCTTATTGCTACTCGCCAGTAAAGAGTACCAACCTTCTGAGGCACTGTGATGACTTTAAACAAAAATTCAACAAATATTTTGTAATGTTTGCTTTCTAATCAAGCTACTGTTCTTACTCAATGCACTTGACTGTCAAAAGCATTGTATGTTTGATTTCAAGGAGCAACTGGTTACTCGAGAAATGTTTACTATGAGTCAGCAGTGGACCTGACAGAGAAACTGGGTTGTTGTGTAGCGTACATGCAACAGACTGTAGACTTCAACGTTGAGGCAATTGAAATACAGATCTCAGACTGCAAGCAGTCCTGCATTTAGTACCTCATGTCTGTCAACAGGCCTGATCATTTCTTTGAACACAAGACTGGCTAAAATTGACATGGTAGTACAGAAGGCCCCACTCTCGCATCATAAGTTATGAATTCAAATGCCATTTAAGGTGTAATTTTTCTTTAAGCCCTGCCAGCTCCTGTGCAGTATTCTGTACCACTGAATAGTAAAAACAACCAACACTGTGTAAATTGTAAATTTTCAGTTTCTTCAAAACCTTTTTCAAGCTAAAACACAGAAGACCATGAGCTGAAATGGGAAGAAGGAGAGCACAGTCAAGCACCATCTACTTTACCCACATGATCTTCATTTCGGAGAGTGTTACTCATATGTCTGGACCAATCTTACAGTTGATTTTATCTATGAGGCATGTTGATGTTAAGATATGCTACAAAAAGCCAAGATAACAACATGCTGATGTTAAGATATGCTACAAAAAGCCAAGATAACAGCCATGTGATTTTCAAACCAAAATAAATCCCAGCAGTATCATGTTCGTCTTCAATGATACAATAAAATTTGAGTTTTGAAGATTGTAACCTGTACAGTGCTGCCAAGGTCTCAGAAGCACAAAGTGTAGCATTTTAACATTTCATGTGTAGCATTCCAAGTTTTAGCGTACCACTTTTATGAAATATCACAGTAGCTGTTACAGGGATTTTGTACCTCTGAATTCTTCCTTGAAACTTCACTGTAAGTCCTCAGTGTCTGACAAATCAGACTCAACAACACGTTCAGAGCCGCACTTTGCTTTGCACATGACATGATGGTGAACTAGGAAGACAGACATGTATTAACTATTGTGTGGTTTCGACTTGACTTGCAAAAAATCAAAATGGTCAAAAAACAGCCAACTGACAAGGCTGCAAAGTTGTGAATGTTTCTAGTAATTTTTCTTAATTAAGCTTTTTCTTTCTCTCCTCACTGGCCTTGGCCATTTTCTGACATAAAAAGTCTACGGTCCAGAATCTACATTGTCTCAGTTCTGTTTAACCCACTGTGAAGTAAGTCAGCAAAGCATGTTTTTTTTCCTTTTGCTTATTGTCACAAAGCATAACTCTGTCAATAAAATCATAAAACTCTATGCCACATGCATAGTACTTGGCAGTTCTGCCTGTGTAACAATGATGAATCAGAACGTCCTTTCCTGCACACTGTCTGACTTGGTGTAGGGTGTATAAATTCAACAACAAAAAAGTTGACTGTACCCATTATCATACCTTTCCGGTGGCTGGTACAGTGGTCCATATACAGCTATACTCTCATCCTGTCATGATTTCAGCAGGACGTTATCGATATCAGATTGTCGGTTCATTGGTACCTTTCCTCAACTAACTTTTTCAGGATATAACCAATTAAGTCCCAAACTGACATGAAAATTACTCAGTAGCCGAATCTCCAGTGGGAAACAGACCCCATGTCCCCTAAACACAGTTAACATAAATCTGCTGACACTACAGATTAACACAAACTACCACAAACACAGATACGATGGAGAAAGGGTACAATAGTAGTCACACTTAACATACAGTCACAATATATATAACTACAGCATGTAAGTGTTTTAAAAGAAAAAAGTTTAGAAACAGAAATCTATCAGCTTCGTTAAAGAAAAAAATGAAGAGAGAGAGAGATTCTGATGTTGACTGTGAGCTGTGTGCAGGATATTTTGTTTAATTTTATTACTTTCAGTTTTACTTTATCTGATATGTTCACAGACAATTTTACAAATGCCAATCCTTTCGTAAAAACACTTTTTGAAAAAAAAAGCCATCACCCTGACAAAGTCTTGTCATTCCTTCTGCAGGAAAAAGCTATTTCAATCCGCAGACTCTGATATATTTCCAGGGATTTGTAACAGCACTGTACTGTGAACCATCTGTAACTGTAACAAAAGCTGGTAACTACACCCACAAGTGTCCCCACTCACCACAGGGTCTGAGGGGTGGTAGATGTTGAAGAGGCGCCGACAGCTCTCTCTGTGGGGAGGAAGTGGTCAGGAGAGCCAGTACCTTGAGGACGAATGCCTCGCAGGGCCAGGAATACGGCCAGTGGGGAGCCCAGGCAGAACAGGTTTTCCAGCTGAAGAAAGACATGGCATCAAGACAACTTAGGTAAACAGCTGCCAGCAAGTGAGACCAACATCAAGGTAAACTCCTAGTGCTTGTTTCAAGGTCACCTGGTGGAATCAACTCACTGCTCTCTGTAATAAAATAGTATGGACAAATTAGACTTGACCAGTTTTTAGCCTTTTTCACAGAGGTATGAAATAAAGAAAAATTACTTTTTAATTCCCCAATCAATATTTAAAAAAATTACTGCTCAATCATTTTCAACACTCTTTATCAGCTGTGATTTTGTAATTCTCTTTCATTAAAATCCACTCACCTTCTATTGCGCAGTCATGGCAATCATTTTTCAAATGACAGATTTCAACTACTTGTTTTGTGCTTGTGTGACAGCAAGTAGTAGTTATCCACAAAACTACAAAACTCTTATCCCATGATTGAGCCTTGCCTACACAATTGCTCACCAGTCTGAGTAAAATTTTCATCAAGTAAAACTAGATTTGCATTTACAGTTGTTTGTTTTTTTTTTGTGTTGTTTTTTTTTTAGTTCAATAAATAGCATAAACCTAATGAGCATTCTACAATATGGCTGTATATTCTGTACAACAGCATATGCGACAATAAACCAGTTCTGACCTGTGCATGCAAAAGTCACTGTTTGAACTATTTCTCAAACCATAGCCCACCGAAATTTTTTCAAAAAACATTACTTTCACACTGACTGCAAACACTAAAAAAAAACAGTACGACATGGAGTATGGGGATGATAAGGTCTTTTCTGTAAACTGGTGTACACAAAACACCAAGCAAGCACGGCTGCACAGGTCTGTAACATCCTGAACAGTCACCTCCCCATAATGACTCACAACATCTTCAGTAAATGCACAGCTATAAACAGAACTGTTGTACATAGCGTAACTTGAATTGCCTTTTTTTTTTTCAAAATCCAAGCATACTGACAGACCTAAAGAAAAACATACACAAATTAACAGCTGTGTACCCATGGGATCTAGTTTATAGCCAGTGCACCTGCTGTGAAATGGTGCTCTCCCTACATTTCTAGTGTCTGTCTGATCACTTTAAATGATTTAAAATAAAACATCTAACTCTGAAAGTGTCTTAATCCATTTTTCTCATACTTTCCTATCTAAACTAGTGCCTTTATCCTCGGTGTGAACAATCAGGATGTCCAAAACAAGGTTAAATATTGATGACACTTGACTGGGTCTTTTTCAGAATAACTATGTAATTTGAAGACAGGTGGTAAAGACCGAAACAAAAGGGGGGTAAAAAGGAAACAAAAACAATACACAACATTTAGACTCGTAGAGTCTTATTCAAGTGACATGAAACTCTTTCCTGTCACTTGAAAAAGATTCTAATAAGAGTCGAAACGTTGTGTATTGTTTTTGTGTCCTTTTGACCTCCCCTTTCGTTTCGGTCTTTACCACCTGTCTTCAAATTATACAGTCATTCCAAAAACAAGGCTGTTGGTTTGTTTTTTAATGGAAGAAGGAAGCTAAATCCTATCCTCAAAATACATCAATGACACCCAAATTCCCAGGGTGACTTGCCCTATTTCACAAATCACTCCTATGACATGATCTTAGGTATCAGTTTCCACAGCTTTCTTTAAAGGAGGACTGGGGTCTCAATGTTTGGATGGGTAAAAATACATGTATAAAAGCTACTTTTTCATGGAAAATTCCTTTTTTCTATACTTATCTGTCCAAACAAGTGCCAGATTTACAGAAAAGTAAAAGGTAATTGAAGATGACCAACTTAACATATTTCTTACTCTGAAACGTAACCATGTGGCCTTAGCTGCTTTGAAGAAAATACTGAAAAAGCGGTGTTACAAGAAAAGCTAAACCAAAATTCCCATCCACAAGCTGTGAAAGCTAAACTGTGAGGCAGAGCTGTCAACAGCTTCATACCAAAGAGGCAAGTGACAGAGTTATTTCCCTTTGAAGTTGAGACTCCTAAAAAGCGATAATGGATTTGGTCCCTGCTCTCCTTCATGGTGATGGAATACAGTTATACTGACAGAGCATAAACGCATTCTCTCCCTTTTTATGTACATGGATCAGGAAATAACAGGGGACACAAGAATCAAGTATGCTCAAAAAGAGTTTGTGTTCCAGAGAGAAACACCTGCACCACCAAACAATCTAGAGCTGTCAAGACTTCTGCCACACCCCTCAGACAGAACCGTCCAAGGACAGTCTGTGATTTCACGCCAGCTGCATTAACAGTGGCAGCAACAGCAACATTCTACTATAGTCTGGATTCTATCCGCACCTCTGGGTGTATGTTTTTTCCTGTACCTTTGGGTGTATCTTTTTCTTTCTACAGTGAAGTACTAGCAAAAAGGGCATAGGTCCCATGCGCCTGAACAATTGCTTTGGGAGAAAAGTGGTTCCGGGCCATTGACATAAGCCTGCCTGATCACTGTGAATATTAAGATGCTTAGCAATGGGTGTGTGTGTGTGGG
Source organism: Conus betulinus (assembly GCA_016801955.1). NCBI lineage: Eukaryota > Metazoa > Mollusca > Gastropoda > Neogastropoda > Conidae > Conus > Conus betulinus. Next base: position 278,877 of record JADBJO010001287.1, read on the forward strand.
GGGGGGGGGGGGGGGGACCCCTTCTTCTGATCATAGGGAGATCAAGGGGACAAACAAGACGGTACCTGAAATGGTAAAGGTTGCTCTCCCTCCTCTGTTTCATCCTTCATGTGTCGCAATGCGATTTCCAACTCCATCACCCTGTCACAGACAACATAATCAAATCAATCAATCTGTGTGTGTGTGTGTGTGTGTGTGTGTGTGTGTGTGTGTGTGTGTGTGTGTGTGTGTGTGTGTGTGTGTGTGTGTGTGTGTGTGTGTGTGTGTGTGTGTGTGTATGCATGCATGTTGTGTGTAACTATCTGTGTGTTTGTCTGCCCGTCAGTGTGTCTGTGTAATGCAAATAAAAATCTTGCAGGTTCCTATTTTTGAGGCAGGTTTGATTCCAACACCGTTTGTGAATGCACACAATGTTAAGTTTCAAGACCAGTTTTCAGTTATACAACAAGTATCCCTGTAAAGTATTCCTGTAGGTGTATCTTGACAGATTCTATACTTGCTTAAATTTATTAACATAAGCATGCATGCATTCAAAACTGTATAATACATTTTGACACTGACATATATATGTCTTTTAACATTCAGTAAATGTTCGCACAAATACATGTATGCCTTTTCTTATCCAACACATACACACACACACAAATACATACATACCACCCATGTGCATTCATAAAATGAAAGACATGTTCACAAACCATTTTTTTCATCCAATTACTCTAAAGCACATGTATCAATAGACATATAAAGACATGTTCACAGGTTCGGTCCAGAGATATGCATCATGGGATCTTTCAGTCTTGGCTGGCTATTACGACCGTGATGTGAGCTCGAACAGAAAGACGAGAATCGCACACTTGAGTTTTATCCATCCGACGGACACACCTCTGAAACTGTTGCTCTTATTAATTTCCTGTCCTTTATCGCAAATGTCTCTATTTCTTGGGCCAAGCTGATTCCAGGATATACCATGGGAAAGAACTGTAGAGATATGCATAGCGTTATCATGTAGTCTAAGATGAAAATAAAACATAATTCAAATAAAAAAAACAACAAACACCCAAAGCATTTTACAGAAGTGCTTTCGGTTTTTGCAAACCTTTGTCAACTGACCATGGAAGTTGGCATCAAAACAAGTTGACGTAATGTGTTTTTTACGTCATTAATCCCCCCCCCCACCCCACCCCCCTCATTACTGTATGATAGATAGCGATGCCTGGGTGAAGTCTTGATTCAGCGAAGGGCAAAGTTCCCAGGGCAGATTGTTCACGTGAAACCAACTAATCACACATTGAGACCAAACGGGTAGTTGGTCTTCAACTTGTGTCTCCACATCCTCTCTCTGTCTTTTCTTTTCTGTGCATCTGTGGTCTTTATGAGTTGGATCACACAACATTTCAAATCTGACAGCTGGTGTCCAGGTCCACAGAAATGAAAATAAAACATCATATAATCATCTTCATGCTCCTTGTTGATCCATCGTACACAGGGGCCAACTCCCATCACCTTCTCAAAGTATAATATGGGGAATTTTGTCAGTATAGATTACTGTTTGAGTGTACAATTCTTTGCTGTACCTTCGAACACCTGAAGCAAACTATAACATAAAAAGTCACCAATTTTCCCAGATTAATGACATGACATTGAGGCAACAACAATGACAAAAAGTGTAACCTTACAACACACATCAATCAATCTGCAATGAGATAATTAAAGATATAGCTCACAAACAGAGTGCACCTGTGTATGATGCATTGTCAATGGCTGAAAGCTTATGTTCATACACTTTCTTGGAACCAAAGGAAGTTTTTTTTTTTCTGCAAGATCAAGTTTCATTTTGAACAGATGCAAACACCCAGCCATTACACTAAATGAGCAGAATAATGGGGGCAGGGAGGGGTGAGGGAATCAATAGCCAACTTCCAAGCTTTGCACTTTCTCAGTGGTAACTGTTCACAGTACAAATAACCAACTAGAAGTTCAGCTCGTTTCTAAAGCTGTGGAAATTTCATGGTATCAGTAAATCATACAAGACATCAGTGATGTTTGCTCTGACTCAACCAACATTTTGGGGAGTTTCTTTGCAGGAAATCAGACTGATTATAGATGCGCACAAAATTCAGTAACGAGTTGAAAATAACCTGGTGAAAACTCAAGGGTTGGCACTTCTGATCATTATAAAAAAAGAAAGTCACAATCTATGACTTTTCGTGCCTCATTCTCATGATGACTTCAGTATTAATTTTCCCTCCATGTTCACGCCTGTGGTGAAACTGTCAAAGTCTTTGATGTCAGTAGGACCATGGGGATAGTTGCTCACTGTACATGGTGGTATTCTCCAGAGATGAAAGCCAATTCAAACTGGGACGCACAAGTGTGCAATTATTATTGCCAGTCTGGGACTTAGTGGAGCTTTTCCAGCTAATGTCAGAAAAGAACAGACACCACTGAACATCCTTTATGTTACCTGGCAACAGTGTGGCATCTCCTCCAGTGGGTTGCCTCATGGTGGCCTAATACTGTTAGCTCCACATGGACTAATGGCATCGAGTCTGAGACAGGACAAACCTGGGAGGGTCTGTGTATGGAGTAAGCCTACAAGCGTGCCAGAAAGTAATGCCACTTTCCAGGCACAACAGATGGCACTAAACAGGTATGTGTACACTCCTGAAACGTTTCAAATTCACCTCCATTTCCTGTCATTATGTGTCAACGGAGAAAGCAACAGCTCAAACTTTCATGGTTTTTCTTTATCATAATTCTTTTCAAATGTGTGTCTCTCTCTCCTGCTCACCACTGAAGAAAAAAAAACTTTCCAAGGATCTGCTGGAACAATAAAACAAACATACAGACACAGACACACACACACACACACACACACACACACACACACACACACACACACACACACACACACACACACACACACACACACACACACACACACACACACACACACACACACACACACACATGCACACACACACGCACACATACAAAACCCTGGACAATTAGTACATTAGAATATTATTTTAGAGTAAACAACACTGAAAAACACACAAACACAGAGAGCTTCACAAAACTATTAACATGCCCAACAGTAACTGGGTCACTAAGCTCTCACCTCTGTTTTGCACTGTTTAGTTGCTGCACCAGATTGGCACTCTTCACTTTTTGGCTCCGACAGGCATGCTCTTCTTCATCTTTCTGAACATATTCATACATGTAACATGCAGTTTGTCTCTCTCTCTCTCTCTCTCTCTACTATATATATATGTAACAGATATAGATAGATAGATAGATTTTTGGGGTGTGAATGTGTTTCTGTATGGAAGTGTTGGGGGGAAAAGGGGAGGTGAGATTAGTTATGGAGTCTATACAGGTGTAAATTGCTTAACACTGATCACTTTTGTTAACTGTCAATTTTCGATTTGTTCTCTGTTGGGGGCCTGTGCCAGCCATCTGTAACTCATTGAGTAATAATCAAAGAAAGGCAGCATTACAGACTGTCTGATTTTTCAGTAGTACCCCAAATAAAGAAGTCCCAGAGCCAAAACGTTGGAAAGAAAAATTTGCTTGTTTGCGTTTTCATTGTGTGGTCGTTTCTATATACATATGTATGTGTGTGTGTGTGTGTGTGTGTGTGTGTGTGTGTGTGTGTGTGTGTGTGTGTGTGTGTGTGTGTGTGTGTGTGTGTATTAATTACACAATTTCCATTACGCACCTACAAGGATAAACATCACAAACATCATTATCAGTATTCAAACTTTACCCCAATCATCATGCATTAAAGAACTCACTTCACACACAGCATAGCTACATCCACATATTCCACATCTCTCTCTCTCTCTTTCTCTCTCTCTCTCTCTCTCTCACACACACACACACACACACACACACACACACACACACACACACACACACACACACTTGCCAAACATTCACAATTCAGGTTCAGATATTTCAAATTTGAAGCGAGGTCTAAAGTACACATAAAAATCACAACTGAAATGATATTCTGGAACAAGCAATGGAAGCAATCTTTAATTGTTAGGTATGGGTAGGAGAGGGGGTAAAGTGACACAGAAAGAAGGAAAAAGAAATGTCTTACGGAGACTAAACAAACAAGACGAAGAAAAGCAGTGGCAAGGGAACAAAGTTGAAGTGGAATTTGTTTTGCTCTCATTGATCATATTTACTTTTACATTTATTTATATTACATCTTGCTAACTACTGTCAGGGTGACTGCCTCAGCGGCAGACACATGTCATGATCAGTACTCACGATGATGGAGGTCACAAACTGGTCGTACAGCTGGATGGGGGTTCCAGCCAGTGATGATGTCGTATGTAATGACACTGCCTGAACACACACACACACACACACACACACACACACACACACAGGTCAGCACCTAACCAACAGATCAAGGTGAGAGCAGCTGGGCAAGTGCAAATTGTTGACAGCTGATAAGCTGACATGCCATGCAGCTGAGTTAGTATGCCGACGACAAAAACAGGGAGAAGACTGTTGTAAGCAATCCCAAATTCAGTCCTTCATTTCACTTCCCTGGCAGTGGAGTTTTTCAAGTTCTGAACCCAGTTCTGAACCCCCCCCCCCCTCCCCCCCCCCCCCCCCCCCCCCCCCCCCCCCCCCCCCCCCCCCCCCCCCCCCCAGCAATTTCTCATTACCCTTTTTTTTTCCATGGTGAACTGAAAAGCCCATAGGTTTTGAATCTGTACTTTTCACATGTTTCTTGGTGGCAACTTTCATTACAGGTAATGAAGGATCACAGGTTTGCAATACAGAGCTGCTTATGACATAAAAGATTAACGTGAGAACTCAAGATGCAAAACAGCTCACAACAAACACTGGTATAAAGCAAAACCCCAACCTCCATGACTGGGTGTAAAGATGCTTCAATGAAAATAGCTGTGTAATGCATTTAACAACCAAAGCAGCAGCAGTACCCTTCGCCTAGTGATTTACTTGTCTCCATCAACTATTCAACACATCAAAATTTCATCTTTAAAGAATTAGAATATTCTTATCAACCTTAGACCCACTTTCAGTTTTCAATGTTGTTTTACACTCTAACAACATCAAGGACCACTTGAGGTCAATTTTGCAAGCATTTGTCTTGTTTGAAAATATAATTATGAAGACAAAACGAGACTAGGCAGAAAAGCTGGCCACAATGACACTTCTCCATCTTGTGCAAATCATCTCTAATGAGGTATGTATTTCAATTAATTAACAATGCAGCCCATCCCAATGGCTACACTTTTTACTTTCAGAAACTACTTTTGACAGATGCTATGAATTTCCTCAAGTAAAAACAAAACAAAACGCTATGTCCAAAAAAAAAAAAAAAAAAAGAGGAAAACTCGCTTCATCAGCTGTTGCCAGTATAAATGGAGCGCTCTAACTAGTACAGCTGTCACCAGCCGCCTGGAGTTAAAATCAATACTCCTGGCAAATAACTCCATGTGTGTGTGTGTGTGTGTGTGTGTGTGTGTGTGTCTCTCTCTGTCTTTGTGTGTGTGTATTGTGTGTGTGTCTGTGTGTGTCTGAGTGTGTGAGTGTGTTTTCTTTCCTCTACGTGTCTATCTATAAACATAGCATGATGTTTTACAGCGGCTTTCTGTCAAGAGAAATAAGAGAATTCCATGTTATTCAGCCTACAGATAACCTTCTTTCAAAATGCATTTTAAGACATGGCAGATTATTCTTCCATGCTGCTTTGATCTGACCTGGAAAAGGAAAATCAACCCATTCACCTTCTGAAAACCTTTCAATTGAAACACTCTTTGTGTGCATGTCTGCCTCTCTTTACCCGTGATTGCTGTCATGTAGATGGGGGTACAAAGTGTGTGTGGTGTGATTTGGTGTTGCTTGGATTGTGGTGTCGTATGAGCGTGAGTGTATGTGCTGCACTGCAGTAGGAATGTGTTGTGGTGGCAAGTGTGTGGAAGAGCTGCCTTTTTATGTCTGGACAGTGTCACTGCCTGCCACAGTAAGTGCGGAGTTAAGGATAAGGGAAATGTGAGAAAGATGTGGAGGTTTCAGAAACATGATGAGGAAATGCACCAAAACTTCCGAACTAGCTGGCATTTTGTCCTGATGATTTTCGCTCAGTTAACATGGGTACCAAATGATCAACTTGCATTCACTTACTGGTTACTTGCTTTTAAGGACTTTAAACATTGAGTAACTATGCATTTAAACCCTTTGACTCCCAGAACTGTTAGTAATTTTGGGGAAAAAAAAAAAAAAACACAACCTTACAGACACAAATCATAAAAATTCAAGTATTGCTCTAAAGTATACAAAAGTATACATTTTATTGAAAGAAAATGAATGGAGAATATAATTATTATATGTTTCATGTTGACAGGATGAGATAACTCACAATCATGAACTGCAGCTATATCCGCAGCTGGGAGCGCAAGGCTTAATTATTTGTTTTTAAAAAACTAACATCTGTATTTAACGGGTCAGAATCATACTATGATACACTTCTTGATGATAACACACAGCCAAAAAAGCTGCAAAAGATGGGACCAAAAACTGAATGTTGAAAATGATTGGGATGCATGCTTCTTATATCTTCACAAGATATCTGATGCAAAAATTAAGTGGTTTCAGCTAAGTGTAGTACACAGTGTCTGGGACAATGTTATTCTTAAAAACATTGGTGTACTGAACAGTGAATTATGTAGTTTTTGTCATGCCACAAAGCACAGTATCACTCATATGTTCTGGCACTGTGGAGTTGTAAAAGATTTTTGGAATTCTTTGATGCATGCAATGAATGAAAAATGTCACAATGTGTCGAATTTACAAATTACAGAACCACTGGTTATTCTTGGTTCTGATAAAGATATAAACATTGATCAGATCTTTTATTTCATTTTGTTACCTGCTAAAGAATACTTGTACCACTGTACATCAAATGGAAATATGCCTACTGTACAAGTTTTTGTTAAAAAGTTAAAATATAGATACAATATTGAAGAGTACATAGCGCGCAAAATATGGTATATAATGATTTTGTTGCCAAGTGGACTCCTTATAAAGCTTTTTTTTGTTGATTTAAGCACAAAAAAAAAACACTAATTCATAGGCATTTGAAAAAATTAATAAAAAAAAAAAAATGGTGGTTTTTCATGTGACATGTTTCAGGCCCAAAGTAGACATCTATAAGCCATTTAGTCCCTGTAATCATAGTATAGTCCCACCTTCATTTGCTTTTATCTGATGTAAGTTGAGTTGACCAGGGGGAAAAAAAAGTCTTCATATAGCTATATCTAAGTCAACTGATTTACGGTCAATTTCATTGTATGTGTATATTTTTTCTTTTTTGCATAGTAAGTCAACTGTTTTTCTACAGATTATGTATGAACTGAAATCTCTGCACACTGTCTTCTTTTGGCGCATCTGTAATTTCTCAAATTACTTGATTAAAATCTGATTTTAAAAAAAATATATGCTTTTAATTACTCGCTTTCAAACTAATGTTTATTCAAAAGTGTTAATACTTTTTTTTTTAATGGGATCTGAAACATGTTCCAAATGTCTCATGTTCAGTGCATCTTTGTCTAAGTTCTTCCTTTGATTTACAAATCTATTTAGTAACAATTACAAATGTGTTACTTCTTTTTTTCCCAATACGAAATAACAATCTACAGTCTGAGTATTACTGAAATCTCAAGAAAAACAATCAAGAATACTAATTGTGCCTGCTGATTAAGCCCTTTGCACCCTCAGCACTGAATTCATCTGATAAAACAGTAGAAAGAAACTCGTGGAGAGCGTGGCAGCAAAGAGTCCTCAGAAGAGAAGCCCCCTTCAAGCAAGCGTGTTTCGGCCCTTATCTCCTGACACTCTAGGGGGGTGCTGGGCCACACCCTGGTTCATGACTCCGGATGTCCCTCTGCTGCCCCTTTTTTTCCCCATCTTGGGACAAGCCATGGCTGGGATTCGAACCCATGCCCCTCTGGACATGCTCATTTTCCACTTAATGACTCGCGCACTAACCACTGAGCCACTGGGACACCTGATATTTGTAGGAAAGTTAAGCCTTATGAAGTTCACTTTTGTTCCTCCTTGACCAGATCCAGCTTGAACACCTCTCTGCTGCTTCTGCCATTGCTTTCAGGGCTCTGGTTTTTTCCCTTTCTGCAACTGAGAGCTGTTTATGAGGCTGTATGCAGACGTTCCTACAAACCCCCTAGCTCCAATTTCTGCAGTGAGGACTTTGACCTGATAGCCTTCTCTCCTCAGGCTGTTTGCCAGATCAGCATACTTTTCAGTCTTGTAGATTTGAGCTGCCTCCATTCTGTTCTCATATGGCATGATCAAAACAAAACTCAACAGGAAATGTCCAATGAGGAAAATCATTTATTTATAATTTCTGGAAGACCATTCATCATAACTGCATTAAACAGGAGAATATTGCTGCAATGGGGGGCAGATCTGAAATCCATACAAAACATGACATCTACTTGGTCATTCAGAACACCAACATATGAACACATGTATTTGACAAATATCATAATGCAGCGGTTAGCGTCATAGATTACAGGTGACAGGCTGTGGTTTCAAATCCCATTAGAGGCACACATCTATATGATTTGATTTTCAAGCCTCAGCTGGCTCCAACCCAGAGTTGTCCAGAGTGCTATGGGCTCCATAGAAAGACTGGAAACTACACATTTAAGTGTAAGCTACCTAACTGGGGAATCTCTGAGAGTGTTGCTCAAATTCTTGATCATCACACAGCATGATCCTGTATCTTGAAGGCTGCTTAAGGCTGTGATACATTAATTTAAGAAAGGAAGTCAAGACTACAACCTTGTCCTGTAGTGTCGGACAAAAATTAAAACTTCATATAAAACATCCTCATTAATGTTCATCTTAGCATGTACACACAACTATAAGCACCTACCTAAAGAATGAGAGATAATGGAAACCTTCCCCCCATTAGCCTCAAAGTATGGGTGGCGTGTACAGAACATCTTATACAGTCGGACCAGTTCAGTCTGAAGGCTGGCAGTGATCTGAAATCAACAAGAACAAAATATAAGTACAGCCATGCTCAAACTTTAGCAACATTGATTCTGGAAGGGGTAAACACACCTTCCAAGCTCTTCTCCACACAAAGGAAAGATGAATTAATAAAGGCAAAGACTGATGTATTTACCAGCCACCGTGGCGAAGTGGTTAGCGTCGCGGACTCCTGGCTGGGAGGGTCGAGGGGTTCGAATCCCATCAGAGTCATGTGGGTTTTTTTCTGCCCTGACCGGCTCCTACCCAGAGTTGAGTTTGCTGCAGACTCAGTTGGGAAGACTGGGACCACACAGTTGAGTGTCATCCACTTAAAGGATGCGTTCTGAGAATGTTGCTCAAATTTCCTGACCAACACTGCAGGTGCCTGTATCTCTCGGGCCTGGTTGACGCCGGGATATATTATGAAAGGAAGCGTAGAGTACAGCCCTGTCATGTAGTCTCAGACCAAAATGGAAATCCATAGCATCATCTTAATCATCCTCATTTTCATCGATCAGCATTAAAAAAAAAAAAAAAAAAAAGTCTCAAATTCTGTGGCCCTTCATGCCCTGCTCTCATGGTGACCTTAGTTTCGATGTCCTCTCTGCAACTGTGGTCTTGGTTTGGTTCCGTCGTGGTCACCGGTATCGGCGAGTCCATGGGGGCTGTCGTTGGACGGATGTGGTGGCGCCCTCTGGAGGAGAGCTCACTCACGCTGGCTCCGCGACTAAGCAATTATTGTTGTCAGTAGGGGGCTTAGTAGGTGGTGTCCTGCGTATGTTAGATCAGAACAGGCGCCACTGAACACCACCGAAGTGACTTGGCAGCAGTGCAGTGTCTCCTCCTGTGGGTTGCCTCTTGACGGCTTGACACTGATTGCTCCCTATGGATTGCCGGTGCCAGGGCTGCGGCAGGGCCGACAAGGCTGTGGCTGTGGATGGGGTGTTGGAATGAGCAGCGTGGGTGCACTGCTCCTGAGGTGGCGCAGAGGTAGGGACAGCAAAAAAAAAAAAAAAAAAGATTGATGTATTTAAGAACTGAGATTTCTAACCTATAATGATGACAATTTACTCAAGCCTTCAAAACATCATAAGCTGGCTTTCACAAGCTAACTTCTGTTTAAACTTCTTTGCTTAAAATTGATTGTTTTAACAAAACTTTTATCACCATTTGTCCCAGAAAAGTAAAATATTCTGTTCTCAAATGTTCTTCATCAATCTACTTGACAAGAAAATACTTTCAGTTTGCTTGCATCTTTTCATCAATCACAGCTCTCTCCTTAGATCAAGCACATAATTACAGACACCATGACAGTGGAGATGCTGTCATTCTTTTGATTTGGTTTCTTTCATATGGTTGCAATGGAAAGTATTATGGAAGATTTCAGCCAAAGCCAAAAATGCCAGAGTTTTAATTACCATAAAGATGAAGAGATGAAATAGAGAAGAAAAAAAAAAATAAAAACCATCTTCCCTTTGTTCAAGAGTCACTCATCTGATTCAATATCATGTGTCAAAAGCAAAGGAATTCTGAATTTTCAGGATCAGACCAAAGAAAACCCTGATGGATACAGTATCTGAACACATCAGTGTGGGTTTTGGTTTCTCCATGATCTAATTCAACAGTTATAAAACACAAACCAACGACAAAACAAATAAACAGAGAAGCAAGGAAGAATGAGGCATTACAGAATGTGCTTCTTCATCTGCTGATTCAGAAAATCGAAGTCAATACCCTGGTGTTCTCATGACATGCATTCTTCAAAGTTGGTTCTCAGTCCATCAGTATTTCACAACAGGAAGCCAGTTACATCAATACCTTGGCACACACATGAATTAACTAATGATCTCACAATATGAATTCGTTTCAGCTGGTTTTCGATCTATCAGTATTTTGCAATAGTTATCCAGTTTTTTACCACGTTCTTTTTCGTCAAAACTGAATCATTTTGCCATTCATCAATATAAAAAGTAAAGGTGTCAAAGAAAACTAGTACTTTAAAGCCCAAAATTATGGCGCCTCTGCAATGTAGTTGCAGTTACCTCCATATATAATAAAACATTACCCGCTTTATACTGAGCATCTGTAAACAAAAACAAACAAAAAAAACACTTTCTTTTATAGAAAACTGGTGCACTGAAATTAATCCGATATACAGAGAGGACTGGCATAGTTCAAACATACCTCTGTTCAATGGAAAGGGATGGTATAACTGAAAATTACCTCTAGCCTGTAGATAAGGATGATGTAATAGAAATTACTTATCTATATTCAATCAGGTGGGCTGGTGTAACAGAATTTTATCTCCATTTTGCAAAGAAGGATGCCTGTATTCTGTAGAAAAAGCTGGTCTCACAGAAACTACCTCTGTTCTGTAGGGATACTAGTATAACAGAAAACCACTTCTGTTCAGAAGAGTGGACTGGTGTAACAGAAACTACCTCTGTTCTGTAGTGAATAGTAGTGTAACAGAAAACCACTTCTGTTCAGAAGAGTGGACTGGTGTAACAGAAACTACCTCTGTTCTGTAGCGAGTACTGGTGTAACAAGTTCTGGCCCACTCTCCTGGAACAAACTTCCACTCTCAGTCCGTCAACTGCCTACTTTCTCTTCTTTGAAGACTGCTCTTAAAACTCACCTCTTCCCTTCTTCCTAATAGTCCTCTCCGCGATCTCTTCTACTCCCACTGCAGCCCTGCACCCACTCAGCATGGGAACCTAAGATGCAAATATTTCCCCTCTCTTTTGATAGTTCTGGTTAGCCTTACGACATGCATGTAGGTGTGTGAGTGTGTGTGTTGTGTGTGTGTGCTGGTGTGTGTGTGTGTGTGGGTGGGTGCAAACAGCAATATTTGTACATAAAGCTTCTTCTTTTTAAGTTAGTTTGTTTAGAGCATATGGCCCACAGCATGTGTGTGTGTGTGTGTGTGTGTGTGTGTGTGTGTGTGTGTGTGTGTGTGTGTGTGTGTGTGTGTGTGTGTGAGTGCGCGTGTGTGTGGGTTAATATTTATGGGTTAATTTTGTACACATTCTCCTTTCTATTCCTTTGTTTAGAGTCGTAACACATGTGCATTTGTGTGTGGGTGTGTCTGCTTATGTGTATGTGTGTGTGTGTGTGTGTGTGTGTGTGCAGATTTTGTTTTTTTTCTCGTGTGCCTAGAGTTGAATTTATCAAGATTTTGCACCTTATAAATACCATAATTATCATCAATTATTACTAATTACCTCTGTTCAGAAGAGAAGACTGGTGTAACAGAATCTACCTCTGATTTGTGGCGAGTACTGGTGTCACAAAGAACTACATCTGTTCAGAAGAGAAGACTGGTGTAACAAAACCTACCTCTGCCTTGTAGGGAGTACCCCTGTTTTTATTGAGAGAACTAACGGACAATAGCATCAAAGAGAAGGCTGGTGTCACAGAAACTACCTGTGGTATAATGGATAATTACCCCTGTTTTTATTGAGAGAGCTGGCTGGGGTAAGGAGACAATAGCATCAATCTGGAGAAAAGGCTGGTGTAATAGAAAAGCATCTCCGTCCTATAGACAGAACTAGTGCAACAGAACATTACCTTGTCCGTTCTATAGAGAGGGCTGGTGTAATAAAGAGGATGTCCTTGTACACACTGCTGTTGATACCTTGGAGCGAACACCCTTCATACCTTGTGTGGTGTGATGGATTCCACAGTGTACCTGTAAACCACCACAGCATACCTTGTACACAACCACAGAGCATACCTTGAGCATACAGAGCATACCTTGTACACAACCACAGAGCATACCTTGTACACAACCACAGAAGACACACTAGGCATAAATCAAATTATGTTCTGATTAGATTTTCGGACACACTCATAAACCTACAGCTAACGTATGTGCACAGGAAATATGCAGAAGCATAGACCACTACTCTGCTGACAGTCATAGTCTGAGCACTCTGGTAACATGTTTTATCTGGACTTACATGTGCGTGCATGCATGCGCGCATGTGTGTGTGTGTGTGCGTGTGTGTCTGTGTGTGTGTGTGTGTGTGTGTGTGTGTGTGTGTGTGTGTGTGTGTGTGTGTGTGTGTGTGTGTGTGTGTGTGTGTGTTAGTAAGTGCATTACAGCTCAGTTTGTCACTATGTCAGTTACCAGATATGGTGACATCCCCTCATAGGGATAAAAGCACAGGTCATGACTATCCCCACTGCAGAACAAATGACAAAGCAGAAGGTAAAGACAACTCTGTGAAGCCGTGGCCAAAATGTCTTTAAATCAGGATGGGTGCACGACACACACGAAAAAATATAAAATCTTGAAATCATTTCCCAAAAGAGTGTGTCCTTAGCACCGGACACAAGACTTGGCCCTGACTATAACCACAAGGAGTATTATTAACGCTTTTGCTTCACATTTTTTCCTTACCCTATCTCTGTTCATCTCATACTATTTCAGCAACAACATCATGTACATGGCTCTAACTTTCATCCCAGCTCCTCCATGTACTGATAAGCCCATGTTCAATCCATTGCACTCTACAAGGAGCCATCAAGGAATCAGTGGGGATCCTGTACTGCTGCTGAAGCATACTGATGATGTTCAACAGCGCCAGTTCTGGTTAACAAAACAAGCACCACCTGTTAAGCCCCTTACTGGTAAATAGTAGAACTGTTCTGTCATGGATCACACTGTGCAACCCAGTACATGGAGACTGTCTACACATCCCTCCACTGACTGTCAACTCTGACGACCATGCCATGAGCTTGACAAAGGTAAGACAGAAGATCAAACTGCGGGGTCAAAAGAATGCTGAAGAACCATCAAATCCGGGTCATCCTTTGCATCAGGTAAAAATAAGACTTTTCAACAACCATGGCCATCACATGACCACCACCAATACGAATGATTAAAAAAGACAGTGTCAAGGGCAGAGCTTCCTCCCTGTGCCAGCGCCACTGACCTCCATCCAGCTTGAGGGAAGAGCGCCATTCTACCGGCAGGAACTCGGCTCGCTGGTTGTTGGCGCTCAGCTCAGGATACAGCTTGTGCTGAAGGGAACTCACCCTTTCCCTTAGGCTGGTGATGCGCATGAACACACACACACGCGTGAACACACACACACACACACACACACACACACACACACATCAGCAAATTAGCCAACTTCACTGTAGGATGGTATGTTCTATGAACAAGCAAAAAAAAAAAAAGAAAAGAAAAAAGAAAGCATCCAAAATAAAAAAGACCAGTACAGCCAGCCACTGAGATAATAACAAGTCAATATAACAAGATGATAACAACCAAGTCAAATACTAACAAGGGCATGGACCAAAAACATATGAAGAAAGCCGCAAGCAAGAGAAACCTGTCAAAGACTCAGACCAGGACACCGAACAAAAATAGGTCAGACTGTCAGATAGAGAATGCATGTAAGACAAAGTCAGAGAGGTCAATCACATCAATCTTCTGGCACATACTGAATGATAAGGTTGTCTAAGAAGGGTTACTACACCAAAAAAAGCAAAAACTATCTTGACATTAAAAAAAAAAAAGCAGCTCGTAAACAAGTACAGACACGGTGTGTATGCAAAGTTTCAGAGTATGCATGAAAGCATAGTGCATGCAAATCAACCATACATACGCGTATAAAGTATTCTGGTGAGTTAGCACATCTATATCATGCATAATTTGCCCCGACTTTCAAAAAACAAAACACAGGCATAATTTGATCCTTCTCATTCAGTCTCAATTTTTCAACCCTACCATCATGTTTACATCAAGAATGGATTAAAAGTGACTTGTCACAAGCCATGCTACTGTCATAACACAAAATATACTCACTCTTTGACACAGCGCACAATGCAGCCAGAGTCCATCTTTTGGCCGATGCCGTGGATAACAAAGACAAGATGGGTGATATCAGGAGCTTGTCATCCATCTGTCCTTCGTAACAATAGCCACGGTGTACCTTGTCCCAGCTGCAAATCACCCACCCTGTCATTTTTGTTTACCGCTTTACAAGATAAAATTCATTTATTCTGCTTTTGTGATACTGTTTGTATGGCATGTTCACAAGGAAATCTGACAGGCAAAATATACGCCCACTCACATTTCTGCCAGCCCATGGATTTGCTGACCCTGCGCATCAGTTTGGAGGAGGTGGACTCGCTGAACATGTAGATCTCATTGCTGGCGTTCCAGTCCACATGGAAGTCACGGAACTTGATGTTGTGGATCACTGCACAGCCAAAAATTGATACTGTTCCATGACCTCATTTTCAACACAAAATACAGTGCCTGCACGTGCGTTCTTACACACAAGCACTTCAGTGACATTATTGGGAGACACGCTGCCATCAAAACTGACTTTCTCAATCGAACACAATGACATCAAAACAGTTTAAACAATAAGCCTATTAACATGTAGGTTAAGCAAAACATTTACATGGCAAAAGCAATAGTCCTCCAAAGGGAAGAAAACATAACAGAAAATCACAATGCCACTCTTGTTATATTTCGGCCACATGGCCTTTTTCAAGAGAAAAAAAAAACAAAAACAATACAACTACATGATGTCCATCTTTGGCAACTGGTCAGAGCAAAGAATTGATGTCATACATATATATACACAAGTTTTGGCATGACATCATAATATGTGATGTCATCAACAAGGGAGAAAAAAAAGAAAAAAAGGGGGGGGGGGGGGGGGTTGGGGGGGGGGGGGCAAGTTGTTGTTGTTGTTGTCTTCAATTTGACGTCTATCCACATGGTAATATTAGACGGGGTGGAGGGGGGGGGGGGGAGGGAGGTAATCGGGAGGAGGAGGACGGGAGGGGGACTGTATTGTGTGTGTATGTGTTTATGTCTCTTTGATAAGGGGGAAAAAAAAAAAAAAAAGGGGGGGCAGAAAAATGAGCATTAACAACAATTACAATCAACTAGTCTATAACAAAAAATGTCCTACAGGACTATGAAGTAAACATTTGTAAAATTGCATTGAAGGCGTCTTCAAAATTTAAAATGCTACTAGTTTGTTTAATATTGCGAAATGTGTGACTAACAAGAATGACTGACTTGTGAGTTGATTTTAACGTGGGTGACGGCCCTGGTGTGGCCCTTTGCGGTCGGCTGGGCTGTGGGCAACACTGTCTTATTTGATTTCAATGTGTTGGTTTTTAATCCTAGGATTGGTTCTTTTAATCTTTTTTTAATGGGTTGGGTAAGGTTTTGCTTTTAATCTTTTTTTTAATATATACATGGTAGTTTGAAACGTGGTGACAGTCCTGAGATAACCTCTGCTGTTGACGGGACTATAATTTTAATCTTAATCTTAATTTTAATCACTTCATACTAAAGGGAGACTAAAGAACCAGCTAGACAAGCTGTTAGGGGTATTAAGCTGGGGAGGACATTCCCACCTCATGCACACAGTCAGACCCATCTCTGTGAAAAAATACATGATAAGCTAATGCAACCTGGCCAAGAAACCTGTTTGCACTAAAAAAAAATGACAGGGAAAGAATAAATATAGTACAAGTTGGAAGACAGAGAGACTTTTTTTTAGGTCCATTTAATATTCCACAAGATATTGAAGGTGAAAAACCTTTTATTAACCGTCTCCGCTACCACCTTCTGTGCCTTTTCACCGGCATTATCCCATTCAGCTGATTCCAGCCATCCCACTCCCAGCCAAACTAGTTTTGTTCTGCTGCAGCCTCAGCACTGCCAGTCCAAAGCCAGCAATCAATATCATTGGTTGGGTAAGGCAAGCCACCAGAGGAAACACAGCACTGCTGTCTGGTCATTTTCATGGTATACAGCAGTACCTGTTTTTCCCAGATACACACGTCACCACCATCTACAAAGCCTCCTACTGATGACAATGACTGTTTATTCATGGACCAAGCATACACTGGCATTTCTATTCCAAAGGAAAGTCATTTTTATTTCTAAAGTCTTGTTGGATGTCTACTCTATATTTCACTCTGTTTTTCACAGACATTTGCAAGCTGGTTGTTCCAAATACTTTCTAAATCTGATAAAATGGCCCTGAAATATACTTTCATTGGCTCTACAAAGGTATCCATCCTCAGCCATTTAAAAATGTCATTTGAATGACATGCAAATGGTTTACAGGATTCAAATGTTCTTCCCCAATCATAAAGTAGAAATAGCTTGTGCAGCCTTTAGATTTAATATTCATATGTTAAACTGACATTTGAAAAAGAACGGTTTGGATAACAGAGATGGACATCAGACAGACAATCAGACAGAAAGACAGACAAAACTTGTAAAAGATATATTCATATTCCACAGATGGCTTTGTACATAATAGGCAAACATAATGTTAAAATCACACCACCATTTAGTCAAGGTAATGATATTCATCTCATTTGAAAGAAAAAAAAAAGTTGTACACTCAACTGAATCAATGTTTCATTTAAAGCAAAACTTGTTTACTAAGAGCAGTATCGGTTCTCTTGATCACTTTCCACAACTCTGAATTAAAATCTGTGCTTCATGATTACTTATTTGCCTTATATTTCTACAACCCAGAATTCTACACCACCAAAACTGATGCCTACCAGGCTTGGATCCTTTTGCTGGGGTTGGAGCTTCCTCCAGCTTTTGACCAAGAAAATTCTCATGTGTTCTGCCTCAATCTGTATTGAGTAGCCTTCTTCCAAAGGCTGCATGTTGTCGTAAAACCACACCCCACGCATGATTTCCGATACATCACCTGCAGAAAGAAATGGATAGATGGAAATACTAAACCACAGTCACCTCCTTGGAAACAAATTTAAACCAAGTGAACAGAAAGTCAGAAAGAAGGCAAGTTCAGCTTTGCTATCAGTATAAAGCACTGACGACTGCATGCCCAATGATTTTATGCCTGTTTCAAATGTATGTACAGTGATCTGGAACTGGAACAGACACAGTTGTGCTATACCACTAAATAAAAACTGGTTCATTCCACATCCATTCTGCACCCAGTTTGAGGAGATAAGTGACTGTTTTTTCATTGTCTTGAACGTTGTTTGTCTTGCCTGAAGAAGACCACAGAGGTTGAAACGCATCATGTTTTGTCTTATAACTTGTTTGCCTCTTTCATTCGGCAGAACAGTAATTTTTCTTTTAGGTTTGTTCAAAACTGGTTTGTCATAGAGTGGCAGTCCTTCCACAAAACTGCCTTGCTGCAGCCTGACATAAACTTGTTTGGGAACACTGGCCTTTGGACTGTGATAAAATGACTACAGATGTGCTTGTGCACAGTGTAACTGAGATGAATGTGCCAGGACTATGCCACTAACGCTAAGATAACACAGAAAACAAGGAAGTCAATTTAAATGTAGGTATTTGTTACTGCCCAGTCAACAATCTAATCCATATCAGGATAATCTTGTACCTGTTTAATCTGTTTAATCTGTTAAACCTGCATACTTTTCAGACTAATAATTGACAGCTATAGGGGCCATCAACATTTAAAGAGTCCAAAGTTGTCCATGGCATGGCAAGATGAAAGGCAGAAACCATCCCTCTCCTTCCCTTACCTTAACTTTCCCTGACCTGAATCATGTACCCACTTACTGCTAGGTGGACACAGACAGTTTTCAAACTGTAAAATCCCACCCAACAGATAGTCTGAACTCACAACCACCTGTTCTGCAAGTAAATGCTCCTATCATTTGACAAAGGGCCCTCCTCCCTTTCCCCTCCCCTTACTTTCAGCCCAAAAAGATCATCAAAATCAGAATTCAGATTCAATGGAATACATTTCAGTCAAAAGCAAAAAATACCTCAAGTGAAACATCCATAAATATGAACTTAATGAACTAAAAAAGCTCTAAATGATGGCAGACATCATACATACATCCAAAGAATCTAACAAACAAAAACAAATCCATGGGGTTTGACACAAGTTACAAATCAGTCTCCTCTTCCTTCTGAAGAAAAACGTGCTAGGAAAGTGCAATTTACTTAGAGTCCACAGCCATCTGTCAGCTGCTAGAGACAGCAAAGCCAGTAACATGGGAGACTAAAATTTTTGGACAGAAAAGGAAGACTTTTTTAATATATATATAATACTTCCCCTTTGTCAAATTTTCTTCTTTGTTTAATAAAGATTTACACAAGAATTAAACATGGGTTACATACTTGAAGTTGCTATAAGAGGATACTGGAAGTAGAACTGCTGCATCTTAATCAGCTCATGCCTCCTAGTTTTGAACAACATTTCAAGCATTCACTTCAGCAAACTGGAATGGCCACAAACCCTTGTGAGAACAGTGTTATTGTACACCATGTATCCTTTGTAAGTTGAGACTGGAATACAGATCATGGAATTTTTAAAGTGGATGGGTTCTGGCAGTCAACCCTCAAAATATTCTACCATATAGGAAGTGAGAAAAGAACATACTTGCAAGCTATCTTGTATCATGTTCTACAGATCAGTGATTGATAGTCTGAAAGCATTATAACTTCAAAGCATTATAACTTCAGAAGTACTACAATAAAACTGCTTTTAAATATCTTCTCCACATAAAATGTATTTTATTCAAATCATGTTCACGTTTTCATGGAAAGACAGTGCACCGTTTGACTTTTATGCACTCAACTCCTCAAGATAAGCTTATCAAGGTGAGATATGTAATTCATGCAAGCTTTCCAAGTGCAACCAGATTTGTTCAAACACCCTTGGTCAACCTTGTCTGTTGTTGCTGACAGCAGCAGATAGTGAATGAGCAATTTTTAAAAAATGCTATCCTTGTTACAGTTGATAATGGTGAGTTGATATGACATAATGCTGAAACTTTATGCTGCTGCTGCTGCATCCTAGCCAATGCCATTCAGTTTGTAAGCTTGCCTTTTTCTGCTCTCATATCCAAGCAGAACTCAATTTCATGGTCATGATACTGAAATTGAATAATAATAATAATAATAATAATAAATATAATAATATAGACATACATTTTAGAGCGCGCCCTTTCTCACTAGAGCTCACAGCGCTTTACATATTTAACTATAAACATGTAAAAACAAAAATCACAATACAAAACCATAAACCCAGTCGCATCATCAATTATGAAAATAAAACATAGCAGGGGGGGGGGGGGGGGGGGGGGGGGGGGGGGGGCTGGCTGGCAACCAACATTGACAATACACACACACACACACACACACACACACACACACACACACACACAGAGTCAGTTTTCAAGTGTAACACTTACAACACGTAACGCAATGACACATCCAGTAACAAGACAAAAATGTTTTCTATAAAAAAAAAAAAAAAATTCCTTGAACAGATGGGTTTTCAGTGCAGAGCGGAAAGCAGCGTCAGTTTTGGCAGAGCGGATCGAAAGTGGAAGAGAGTTCCAAACAGAAGGGGCTGCAAAAAAGAAGGAACGTTCACCATAGGTTTTTTTGTTGAAACGCGTGGCTTGCAGAGTGTGAGAGTGTTGGATGATGAACGAAGTGTTCTTGCCGGTGTGTATATGCTAACCAGGTGAGAAAGATAGACAGGGCCAGATCCACTGACGGCACGAAAACACATGCATGCAATTTTGTATCTAATGCATGCTTCTATGGGGAGCCAGTGCAGAGTGTGGAGATGTGGGGTGATGTGGTCTCTACAGGGAACCCTCAAGACCAGGCATGCTGCAGTATTTTGTAATCTCTGAATTTGCTGTATAAGATCTTGTGGAGTTTACAAGGAGACCATTATATGAAATAAAAACTTGACTGTTTAATAATCTTAGATTACATTTTCATCACAATGATTAATGGTATTATACGTAAAGTACCTTCCCACAAATAAAAGCCAAGATACTGTAGTTAAGCGTTTTTTCATTTTGATATTGCAGTGTAGTGCAGTGCAGTGTGTGTGTGTGTTTGCATTAAAAAATGCAGCACATTTGAAGCATAGGTACTTAGTGCACATGTTTGTGCATGTATGTGCGTTTGTGTGTGTGTGTGTGTGTGTGTGTGTGTGTGTGTGTGTGTGTGTGTGTGTGTGTGTGTGTGTACATTTGCATATACCATCATAAGCATAGTCAGGGTTCCTGAAGATGCACAACTAGAAATCTACTA
>JADBJO010001287.1:305000-307500 GCA_016801955.1 Conus betulinus
GAAGGATCTTGTTTGCCACAGTGACTGTTCATTAGTTGCTGATAAAGGAAGTGTGTAAAATCATGTTAAAACAGTCTCTCTTTCGGGTCTATATCAATCTCTTACAGCATGTGTTTCATTCAAAAACTGGTGCGATTAATTAGGCAAAGGCAAATTGTCTCATTAGCCTGGTCACAATAAACAGTAAAGTCACTTTCCCACTGCCAACATCTTGAAAGAAAATCAGATCAAAACACATTACCTGTGGCTGAAATTTTTATCAACATTTCTTTATCTAGACCACTAAAGTACTGGTAATTAGTGGTACACAAAAACCCTATCTTATCCTTTTCTGAGTTATTGTATACAGTGTCACCGTCTATATGAACAAGAATCTTCCAATATCTAAATTTTCTGGACGCAAACTCTATCCAATGTTTGCGGAAATTTTCAAATTGTGTGTGTGTGTGTGTGTGTGTGTGTGTGTGTGTGTGTGTGTGTGTGTGTGTGTGTGTCACTGTGTGTGTGTGTGTTTGTGTGTAAACCTGTGCATGCATGTGAGTGAGAGAGAGATTAGGAGGCAAGTGAGAGGAGAAAAAAGTGTGTATGAGCACGCAAGCAAGTGTGTGTGTGTGTGTGTGTGTGTGTGTGTGTGTGTGTGTGTGAAAATCAAATATAACTTTACCTGACCAGTAAACTGGAAAACATTTTTTGTTGACAACATCGACTTCATATAGTCCACCCAACACAAGAATTCTTTCCTCCACATCGATTTCACCATGTTCATCAATGGCCAGAGCCCGATATCGGCATTCGATCCTTAAAGAATCATAGCCATAAAAGGTTGCCACTTTTTGGCACCCTCCGAGCGGTGGAACCACCTAAGCTCTTCAGGCCGGAGTTCATCAACAAATTCTTTTTGTGGGTACAGGTATCGTTTGTGAGTTGGTGATTCAACGGCTGGAGAACGAGTTCCACTACTATCAATATCAAATACATCATAGTTGTCGTCGTCGGATGGAGGTGACTGAAAAAAGGTTTCAACTGATGAAAAGGCCCGATCTTTATCACTACTCGACGGCGTTTCGCTCGACGAAGAGTTCAGAGACATGTCAGCAAACGTTGGGAATTCCATAAGTATAAAGGATTTTGATTAAAATCTAAATAGCTTCATGTTTACGTCAAAATGGGCTGTCTGCAATGCTTTTCTTTATCTGTGGTCCTTTCTCTCCTGGGACCTACATTTAGAAATGACTAAGACAACGTATGTTGCCAACTTAGTTTTTTCCACAGCCTGTTTAAGTTTGCAGAAGACATGTGATGCCACAAAGCTATGACATTAGCCGCAAAAAGTATTTAACTTCTGTTTTGTTTGTAACATTAAGGAAATAATCACTGCTTCCAAAACTATCACTAAAATTGTCCATTTTGCTATATTTTGTATTCAAACGTGAAAATTAATCGGACAAAAACTCAAGGAAATAGAAAATGAAAGCAATTTTGCATTGTTTACGTATATACTCGGATTGAAGTCCCCTTCTTTGACCTGACGAAAGTCAAGTTGGGGATGGCGTGGACGAACGTTTGGTCACATGTCTTGCTACAGCTTTAATTTCAACGACAGTGAGCTTACTGCTGATAACGAGCATTGTTTAAAAGTAGACAACCCGATCGGAATACAGAAATATCATTACTTGCCATCAAATCAACGCCACCGGGGCATTGCCGCTAGCGCCTGGGAGAGATCAAGAGTTTTTACAAAGTAATTATTATATGTAACTATTGTATCGCTTATTGGTTATTATTATGTAACTATTGTGTCGGGTTACAAGTAACTTCGACAACATCATAATTATACACTGTGACAGAGTGGGTGACAGATCTTTGATTCCAGACATGAACAATTTAATAACTTGGACGATGTTAGCTTTGATGAGTGTGACCTACGATTTTTTTTTTTCATTCTCACAATATACGATCATAAGGCCTTTCGGAGATCAAGGTGAACAATGTAGATCCATTGGCGTGTGTTGTCGTTATTCACAGTCATCCAGTGCTGAACAGAAGTAAAAAATTCTGTAACACAAGATCTACTTCATAAAAATTCATACTGGTAATTAGATAACAGATTGTTTTCAGTGAAATGTTTATTTAATGAATTCCAGATAATATTTTCACAAGTTTTGGAAGGCTTACTAGCCTGTAATTTCCTGATTCATTTTTATTGCCTTTTTGTTATAAAAACAGGCTTGACCTCTGCTAGTTTCCAGCATTTTTGTACCATACCTTTCTGTAAACTTTATTAAACGAGGTTTGTAGAGGAAAAGAGCCTCTTTTGCTTCATATAAAATCTTGGGTGTATTCGTTCAGGATCTGATGAAGATGACTTTAAACCATTTAAGCCTGCAAGTTCATTCTTACTTGCTTTCCTGATATTATAATTTCAGATACGGTGCTATCTGTCCGTTCTTGAAAGTGTTGAGTGGAAAATATTCCTTCCCACCAAACATGGATCATTCAT
>JADBJO010001287.1:312500-320000 GCA_016801955.1 Conus betulinus
CATGTTTGCCTTGTATCTTTAAATCGGTAATCTCCATGGAAAAAAGTTCGTAGCCAAATAGTACGAATTCCATCTTGACCTCTTAGAATTTATGAGTGAAGTCATGTTATATGAACCACATTTTTTTTTTCTTTCAAGAACTTTTTTTTATATCTATATGTCAGTTACATGCTTCCAGTTGCAACATGTCTCAGGCAAACTTGATCCAGACTGGTGCAGTAACACTGCTGGCCTTAAAATTCAAGAAACAGAGAAAGGGATAGGAAGGAAGACACCACCTTGAGTTGTTGTTCTTGTGCAGACATGGAGCATCAGCCACACTACATTATTTGATTCCTCTGAAATGCTCAGTACCCTTGAAGTTGGTTTCATTTCATTCAAATCAGCAGTCATGTACTTCTTGAAACCGGAACATGATTTGGTCACTCGGTATGGGCTCTGCCTTTACTTATGCTCCCTGCTTAACGTTGCCTGTGATTCTGTGAGCGAATTCTATCAGCTACAATTTTTGCTGCACATCTTTCAAGACTCAGGTAGAAAAAGAAAGAAAACAGAAATGAACAGAAATGATCACACTGAGGATAATAGCTGCACAGCATTGGAGAATCTGAAGGCCAAAACCTTTGTGCCGAATACCATCCTGGGAAGAAATGATGAAAGATGTAACCATTGTGTAGAATGTTAGCCTTTTTTTTTTAAGGGAGGGCAGCAAGGAAGAGGGGGAGAGCTGGCGGAAAAGGGGATGGCGTACAGGGTAGGTCCTAATGCATGTGAAAAATTATGTGATTTTTTTTTTATAGGCATTCACTTTTTTGTGCGAGGCTTGGGTGACCTCTTTTTTCACAGTTTGAAACTGTTCCCATTCTTCTCTCTCTCTCTCTCTCTTTCAGGTTCATGTCAATCAGCCCCAAATGTGTTTTTTTCTTTTTTTTAACGAATTAGTGGTTTAGTACTTCATCATGTGGATCTGTATTTCAAATGTTTCAAACTACTCCTAAAACCACTACGACATGGTACACTTTGCATGCAGCGTAGAACAACATATTCTTTTATCAATCATCATAAGCATCGTTTTTGAATAATTTGCTTCACTTTTGACATTCAAATTGTGCATAAAAAGATCTGATAAAAGGTTGTATTTGGTTATCCAATTTGTTGATGCTCATTTGCAACTGGCATGGATTGTTTAATCAAGTAAAGGATAACTTAACAACCAAGGGGGAGTTGCACTGAATGAAATGAATTCATAATAGAGATGATAAAGCTTTGTCATACTTGTTAATGTTCTTCAAAAAAATTCAGCTTTGAACTTACTTGAGAAGCTTTGTCAGAGTGGTTAATGCTTATGAAAAATGCAGTTTTGAAATTAGTTCAGACAGAGCAGGCTTTTACTCTTACCGTTATGCAAGAGCATCTTTTCTGGCAAACCAAAATGGCAGTAGCACTGTGCCCGATTTGTGTGACTAATGCTCTCAGTTTCATAGAGTGCCCTGATAATTTGATAATGCCAAAACAGAGCATTTTAATCTTTTTTTTTTTTTTTCAAAAAAAGAAATTCTATTTCATGAATACGAGACAAATATGACCTCTGTGTGTGGGTAATTCCATTGCATATATAATCACGGGGTAAAACCAGCTCTTTGTGTGTGTACGCGAGTGTGTGTAAAAAAAAAAAAAAAAAAAAAAAAAAAAAGAATCAGGTACATAGGTAGCGTCAAAGTCTGACAGCGGCGTTGGGCCGAATGCGCTAGGTCAGACATGACCGACGATCGTAATAGTCAGATAGCCACGAGACCCCCTTCTCTTCAATTGTCTCATCTTTGTTGTTAATAATTCATTTTATCCATCAGCTTCGAATCATATGTGGCGTGGTCTCGAAACTTAGTTAGATGGATGTGGTGTATGCATATATGGACTACGCACGAGTCCGCACGCAGGAGTGACGCCTCCTGTGATGAAACTGAAACTGTGTGTGTGTGCGTTTCTTACATTTAAAAGATCACCACCTTCACCCCATCCACCATTCTTCCATTTCCATTTCATACCCCAACACCCACTAGGCAAAGCATGCACACTGTGGTGTGTTGTGGTGTGTGTGCTGTGTGTGTGTGTGTGTGTATGTGGATGTTTGCGTGTGGTGCTGTTTGTGGTGTGTGTGTGTGTGGGTAGGTGGAAATGTGGTAAAACGTATGTGTGTGCTATGTACCAGTGTACTAACTACAGCTGAACGAGTTTTACACGTAGAAACACAGATGTATCCAAAAAAAATTTATGGCGTGTAGTTGCGAAACAGCTGAAGCGGGGTTTACAAGTAGAAAGGGATGTTCATCTTACATACTAATGTTATTTGGCAGTTGCTGTGACTTTTTTTTGTACAATTTAATTTTCTAGCTACTGTGTATTTTAATAGGGCGAAGCCTTGCAAGTGGTCCTATCGTGACATGATACCCTGACTGCTCGCCTAGCAAGTTACATCTGTCTGCACTACGCTCTTCCCACTTCTTACCCCTCTTCGGTCGGCTGGGCTCTAAGCATACTCTCTATGTATCCTTTTTACTCACCCGAGTCCAACAGATACGATTTTCTCAAGCAGCCACATTAAATCCACAGTAGCAAGCACCGCTATCCTTTACGTCCCCACTTATTATTCTTCGTCCAGGTTCCCAGGCCATGTTCACTCCTCTACCAGTATGAAATATCTAGCTCTAAGTCTAAATTCTTCACCTGCCCCGTTCCAAAACAATGGTCCCCTTAAGGACTGACCTTCCGTGGTATCAACTTGAAGTTTCTTTATGCCGTAACCTTTAAATTTAATGGATCATCAGCAATTAGTTATTCATGTTCACACCCAACTTTTTTTTTTAATGTAGTATTTGTATAAGTGAAACGTGATTTTTATCGTTTTTATCTTCGAGTTTGTTTTGAAAATGTTTTCTGGGTTGCACACCCAAGCTTTACTGTTTCTTCTTGAATGGTCTAGATCTTTCTCGCCAGCATGTCAGTAAAACTGACATTTCTTGTTTGAATGTCAGTTACCCTCGATCATCATTGTTCGCTATTAAGTAAGTTTTCAGTTGATCAACAGGTTTTTTTTCAGTAAATGTATTCGTATCTTTGGCATAGCGTTAAGAAAAGACATGTTTTTTTGCTCATGATACTTGTTTTGACATATTGTTGCATTAATTTGACTTTTCTACAATGGAATATGCAGACTTATCACTCTAGTATTGACTGTTTTTGTTTTGTCGCACTATTGTTTGCATAAAAACCCATGAAAGAAAAAAAAAAAAAAGAAAGCACTGTCCCTTGAAATGAAGAAAAACAAGATACCGAGCAGTCAAATCTGTCTTCTGACTTTACAATGTCTTTTTTGCACACAAGTGTACGAATCTCATCACCTGAAGCCGTTGGAATAATGAGTCTGTGCCAGATCAAAACATGTTTTCTTTTCTTCCGTCTGCACAGAATCTTGCTTGCATAGTACAAAATGTCATGTGCTGAACAACAAAAGACAGGCAAGTTTAAAACTCTTTTCTGTTACAATCCACTTGTAGTCCAGTCATATGTAATCTTATCAATCTAGTTTTTTTGGGATTCAATCTTTTTCAATCTCACAATGTTTGGATACAATTAAGGCACCCATGAACATGAAAGAACAAAACAAAACCAGAGTTTGAGTAATTGCTTTGCTTTGTAGTTTTGACTTATTGTATACCAATTCGTGGATTCTGGCTTCTCTTAAATAATAAAAATTGAATTTTCTAAAGGACTTGTCCACAATTATTGCCAGATTTGCATAACAAAAACATCGAAGTCTATACGCATGTGTATAATCTGCATTCAATTACTTTGATAAAATTCTGATTCTGACCATGAATGTAGTGTGGTAATATTACCACAACGTATAGCACAACTGTTTTGCTTACAAAGATGACATAGACTGTGAGCCCTATAAAGCCGTTAAAACATGAACATGTATTCTAGTTGTGGTACATATATATCAGGAATCATGCTTTTTTTTTTTTTGCTTAATTTCTTTTAGCCAGTATATAGTGGTGTGCCCAACCCCCAAGAGATCTTTTAGAGCAATTGTTTAATTCTGTTATGTTGTTATGATGACAGCGTAATTGCATTGGCAAAAAATATTCAGTTGCACTTACATAAACTCTCTAATTTTTGCAATTAGTATGTGGCTTGAAGAGTGGAGAAAAGTAAAAAACCACGCAAAACAACCCAACTTGCTTTTGAAGAATACAGGGGTTGTGTGTGTGTGTGTCGTGTGTGTGCTGTGAATCTGTGTGTGTCTGTGTTGTGTGGCTGAACTTATTCGTATAATAAGTGTGTGTGAAATCAAACGGCTGACTAAACACCAAGTTAAACCAGTCTCCATTCTGATCCTGGTCTAGGCACATTGGGTACATGACTAGATTGTCATTCAGTTCCTCTCCCATTTCTAGATCCATATTCTTCACACACACACACACCAACACACCACACACAAACACACGCACAAATTCAAGCACTAAACACTTGCTCAACAAGCGAGGTCTTAAAACGAACGCAACAAACTTTTGAAAGGGACATTAAAAAAAAAAAAAGCAGCACAAAATCAGAATCAAAATGTTGACTTTGAAATTAATGCTGATTTGAATCAAAGCAGTCAGCTTTCAAGTAAACAGACACTGCACCCACTGGGGACAATCATTGTTCTTATGATCAAGTCGTCACTGAAATTAAATAAATGATACTGTCCACTCTTTTTCTTAACTGAGAGAAAGAGCTCCTTTGGCCGTGATGTCAGAGAAACTTGAAATTATCAACGGTAACTAAAATTACCCATTACTGAAATAAAATCCATATATTGTGAAACATCTTAAATCACGCTTGTCAAGACTGTGATGAATCATAAGATTTGTGCATGAAAGCTTTTCCCTCTCTCTCTCTCCCCCCCCCCCCCCTCCTCTCTCTCTCTCTCTCTCTCTCTGCCTTCTTCTTTCACACCCCTAGCAACACAAAGAGAAAAGTCCACAATGTCCATGTACTTAAAAACGAGGAGCAAATACATCACATGTTTAATATATTTTCTGGGGAGGGGACACATCACATAGAACATCACAACACAAACACATTTATTCACACAGATTTTATATTACTTGAGATCGTCTTGCTTGATTGGCCCTTCAACTTTTCAAGTTGTCAGGGTGGAGAAGAAAAGGAAAACACTGAAGTGAAGAACACACAGACGTGACCAACACAGTAAATCCCGTCAAGAGTTTATTCAAATTTATCCAAATTTAGTTCAGTTCAACTGTCCAATGATAGCTGTGCAGTTTTGATGGAAATAGACTGTACCACGCTTTTGCTAGCAAACAGACCAAACAGACCACGGATTGCACACAGTGCCACTAAAAGCATTTTGCTGAACAGACTTTTTACAAGCATCAGGGGAGGAAAATGTTCATGGGCATATTATTCAGTCACAGACGATTGTCATACAATCTGTAATCTATATACATTGAACCACTGAAAAGCAGGATATTGAGGCTGATCAGAGAGTCAGAGAAAATACATATGGATATATACAAGTTTGTGCTTGATCACATAGCTTTATGCCTTCTGTTCAGAACGTCAGTAGAATGTACAAATTTTGAAACAAATCAGCAATCTGAGAAGGTATGCAAAAAAATAACACCAGTCCCACTACTATACATATATCTGGTCACTTGGTATATACTGGAACAAGAAACAGGGTTTTTGTCATATGGGAAATAAATGCTTCTGTTTGCAGATGGCATGCACCGGCTTCATCTGGTTGGGCTATACATTTTTGCAGTTTTTGTGCTGCAAATTCCTTCTGAATTCACAGATGAGATTGTAAAATCACGGAGAAGAGTGCCTGAGACCATCCAGGACAAAGTGTCTGGTGTCAATGTACAAGTTGGGTTTGGTGAGACAGAGAACACAGGGGATGGATCATTACAATTAGGCAAGAATACTAAAAAATAATAATAAAAATATAAATGGTAATAATATTTTGATGCCAGTGGTGAGACAGATGTGTATGCTGTGGAACTTGCACTGCTACTTGATACGGAGACCAACATTACTGAAAACACTCATACTCCCAAACTTATCAAGTATTTCTGATAAACGAAGGTTTTTGATGTGTGCAAAATCATCACTCAAAATTCATTAAAACTGCTTTTCAAAATCATCAAATCATTCTGTTGATAGCTGTGCATGCAATACATCAAGAGAATTATGGAATATGATAACTGGGTCCTCCCCATCCCCCCCCCCCCCCCCCCCCCCCCCCCCCTTCCAAAACAATAGTTTGGAGAATAGTCTAGTAGAAAAAAAAGATTGAAATCACACACCCCCAAAAAAACACCAAATTGTCTGCAGTGTTCTGTTAAATGTCCCTTTAGGTTTCAGCAAACTTGATGAACATTCAACTTGTCTTTCAAAGCAGCCTTGTAATAGAACCCCATAATTCTGAAGCTTGTGACAAAAAGCACCATGCAGATGGGTAGCAAATACACAGAGGTCAAAGCAACTAGATTTACATCTATCCCAAATCCAAATTACTTATAACCCAGCCAACCACACAGCACCCTTACAGAGCTGTCACAGGTCTGTCATCCTTGCAATCATCCAGTAGTTCCTATTGAAAAAAAATGTTAGCAAGTGTAATTTTGGTGGAGTGATAAAACAGAAATTATATATATGAACAATTTCAGTAATCATACGTACTTTTGTCAGATTAACTCCGGTTCAGCACAATTATCCCACCAAAACATGTTATAAATCTATACACACTGATTATTCAGAAATATGACATATTGAAATCTAACCCCGCAACAGCTCAATTGAGGACTACATAAAACTTGTCAGTATTTTATACGTGTATATATATATATATATA
Organism: Conus betulinus; assembly: GCA_016801955.1. NCBI lineage: Eukaryota > Metazoa > Mollusca > Gastropoda > Neogastropoda > Conidae > Conus > Conus betulinus. The sequence goes on from JADBJO010001287.1 coordinate 319,426, forward strand.
TATATATATACATATATATATATATATTCATATGTGTGTGTGTGTGTGTGTGTGTGTGTGTGTGTGTGTGTAAGAAAGGGGAACAAATATTGTAAATCAGATTTTTTTTTTCACAAAAGCCCATCTTGCATGAAGCCTGACAACAATCCATCCAGCATTTCATCCACCCTGTAATTAAACCTCACCCTCACTGTTCAGATGGTAGAAGAAAACCTGTATGTTGTGACCAATTAGTGCTGCAACTGAGAACCTGTGTTGTGACCAATTAGTACTCGAGTGTGCTTATGTGTGTAGCTTCAGTGCTTTTTACTTCAGTGTTGCCCCCAGCCTTGAAGAAGGCCAGCTGGTCAAAATCTTGGTAAATGCAAAATAATACTGGTTCACAGTGTGTGATTATTCTTTCAAAATATATTTGGTGTGTCCAATTTCTCTCAACTTTGAAATGTATGCACACTGGATGATACTTGTGAACAATGATATGTCAATTCTGGATTAGTGATGTGTCTTTAAATTTAAGACTTAATGGTGTGAGGGGTGTATTTTTTGAATGCCTGTGAAAGTTTGTATAAACGGGT
>JADBJO010001287.1:322500-332500 GCA_016801955.1 Conus betulinus
CATCATGTGCCAGTGGTTATGACTTTTTCCAAATGGGCTGTGCATAAACGTCAGCATTAAAGCTATTCTTGTTGGCTGTACCGGTGCCGGCGGCATAATTATAGACCCAGCCATCTAAAAATAAACCTGCTGTTGTTCCCTCTGCCATTTAACTGACTGTATTTTACATGTATTTCTAGGCTTTAGCTGATGGAAAAAGCAACATTTGTTATATTATTGGTGGTATTTCCTATAAAGAGGAACATTGGATTTTTTTCACGTCAGGCAGTCAAAATTACATGGTTATTTCAACGTCGGTATGTCGTTCTTCCTGGGGATTCCAGTCCAGTGCACGACATGGGATGATGTTGTTTGGGCCTTTGCACAGGATGTGTCCAATCCACTGCCATCATCTGGTTCCGATGTGCCCACAACTGGTCTTGGGTTGCTTCTGCGTTGGAGTTCTTTGTTTGCAATTTTTTTCATTCACTTGATACTGAATATCTGTTATCAACTTGTGTTCAAGCCTATAGGTGCATTCATTTGGTGCTTTCATTTCATTCAGTAGTTTTTCTTTTGTTTTTTTTTTTTTACATAGGAGTCACTATCTTCCCGTTAATCCATTCTGGTAGTTTCTTCATTTGGTTTTTGGATGGCCAATAAAACACAAAGCTAAACACACGCATGCATGAAGCTTGAAAAGTAGAAAGTTCTGGATGACCGCTATTACCATCATGGCATCTGGATGCAATATTAGTAGCAGTCATACAGAAGGTGAGAACTATGAAAATCATAATCTGTTGACCCCTGTGAAAGCTTGATCATTGTAGCCATGAAAAAAAAAAAAGTCTACCAGCATATTTGCTTCAAGCAGATTGGTGCCAGAATGGCTACAAAGCAGTTTTTCAGCACATCGATATGCATCCATGGATTTATGAGATTCAACTATGCTATCATGGAGATAAGTAAGTACATCCTGTTCCACTGGATATCCAAAATATTACAATACATAACTACTTTTAGTTTACACAGTCACATGCCAAATCTCCATGAAAATCCACTGAATGCTTTGTAAATAAGACAGACAGCAGACTCTGTAGCCTGTCCCATTTGTGAAACTTACAAATTTTTTAGAGGGACTGTTTCTCAGATCAACTCAAACTTCCATCATATTCTGAATTCTAAATTCTACAGTCACACACATCACACTAACAAGGAACGGATCAGACAGTCAAAAGATTTTCCACTACTGTGACAGAGAAATCTAGATTCCATTTCTAGAGCCATAAAGCATGGTCCACAACAATGCTAGATTCCGTTTGCAGTTCTATGAAGCAATGAAGCGCTGTCTATTATGATGTTTTTTCTTAAATTTAATGTTCATTAAAACCTCAGTCTGATCTACTCCAACAAAATCTGGTACAAAATCCTTTGACTACAGCTAAGCGTGCCATCTAGCATTTCATTTCACCTACATATAACAGGGTTAAATTCATATTCTTCTTTAATATTCATAATCCAGCAGGGAAGCTGTGTATAGCTGGGTGCTGAAATCTGACTTTTAAAAAAATCTGACACGAGTTTAAAATCAAATGTAATATATAGTAAGTACTCTGTGTTATGATCAGGGCATTGTCGTAATAAGACAGAGGGAAATGTGGACACACAGTCTACCTGTACATCCAAGGAAAAGACGCATCATCAAAGCAGTATCCCCTGCATTTTTCAGTCCTGAAGATAAGCCTGGAAACTTAGTAAAGCCCAAGCCTACTCTCCAATCATGGTACAGCTAGTTACTCTTTTTTTTTGACTGACTGGATTGACTGCCTTTATCATACTTAGCCAACTGATTTTTTCAGCCCCAATGTATCTGACTGGACAGATTCTCTTTATCCTGTTTGGCAAATTAATCTTTTCAAAACCAATATACATGATCGAATTAATCACCTTTACTCTATTTGGCCAATTTAATCAGTTTAATTCTAATGTACCAAGTGGACCGATTGCTTTTTGTCCAATTTGCCCAATTAATCATTTTAATTCCAAATATATCTGGCAGCAGCATGCCCAGTTAATCAGTTTCATTCCAAATATATCTGGCAGCAGTCTTTCCACTTCTTTGCCCATTTATTCTTCCACTCCCATTATTGATCATCAGTATCTAAGGTCAACTCTGACAACACAATTGGAACAAGCAGAACAGTGTTGTAAGCCCAAATAAAAACTGTTGTATGGAAATTTGCATGCCCAGTTGTGACGCATACATGTGTGAACTAATGTAAAATGTCTGCTTTCAAAAGCTGAACAACATTTAATGCATGATAGTCCTGACTCATTTCACACTTTCGATCAACATTTTTCTACCCACTCAGCCATTCATCCTTTATAGCTGGGATTCAAAGGATCAGTGAGCACCTTAACATCCATCTCCATCATTTTCAACAACAGAAGAGCATCTCTACTCTCTTCATCACAAAGGTCAGATGAAACACAGATGAATCACATGATGAGACTACAGACAGTCACTCACTCAATGTAACCACAACAAGCATAAGCATCGAGTCAGTCTTTCAGCATGAGATCAGGAAATGCAGAAGATGCGGAATGACAGACGAAACATCCTTTAGCACCATTAAATCCATTCGCCTCAGCATAAGAAACAGACACGGAAAGCAAAACTGAATGCTGTGCAATTGCTATGTGCATCAATGGAGCTGTAAGCACTACTGTTGCTTGTGCTGGAAGGTGACAGTGGCTAGTGTTTCAAAAGTCTTGCAATGGACCACAGAGGACAAGATGGGGGAACTGACTCACCCTCTTGTGACGCATCAGTCCAGGGGACTTCTTGGCCACCAGCTTTTCCCGCTTCAAGCCACTGGTCAGATACGGGTTAGTGTCCTGCACACACACCACGTGACAGAGTCACGTGCTGCTGGCCTAGGGTGTCAGGATGGGTCTAAGACAGTCCCCTATGGCTCACACTTACCATCAACATTTCTGACCAAGAAAGATATCCTACCACTGCCAATCCCCACTGAGAAAAATTATCTCAAAAACGGAAAACTGTTACGAAGCTTTACTAATCTGATCAACACTGTGATTAACTAGCTATTATTTTGAACTGCCGCTGACTTGTTAACTCCAAGGCAAAAATTTAGCCAATGCAGTTCTTCATGGAAACTCACCAGGGATAGATCTTGAGCAGAATGAAGCTGAGCCAGCTCGTTCATGACTTTGTTGAGAGCAGCCTGGCCCCCCCCGCTCCCTTGGAGGTGACGGTCTGCTGGCCCGCAGGACAGGAGAACATGTGTTCTCTGTGTCGCAGGGACAGTCCTGAGCCTCTAGCAGGCGCTTGTTGTTTTCCATGCTATTCTCGAAGTTCTCCACGCAGTTGTCAGCGTCTGAAAGCGCAGTGTACTGTCCGCATAGTGACATGTGGATGACATGCATTCAGTGCTGACTGTACAAAAAGCATTCCTTTCCTTTTACAACCAATTACTGACAACACTTCTTCTCTCATATGATGGCAAAGCATTTTTTACGCTTTCACAGAAACTGTGCTCAATAAAAATGATGTTACATTTTAAAAAGTATATCAATCAAGTTTTCCCCTTAAAATGACAAGTCACTGTGAATCAACTACATCAAAAAGAAAGTTTTTGCTTCTGAGAAATGATCTAATGACATCACACACACACACACACACACACACACACACACACACACACACACACACACACACACACACGCACACACACACATACACACAGACACATGCAGAGTCATTAATGTGAATCACCAAATATCTTATTCAAGCACATGACCACAAAAATTGATGTGATGTTCTAAGATCATAGCGAGTTTAAATAAAACAATGGAAATGAAATGATGCTATGTATGGATTACCTTGTTTAACTTGTTTATGATTTATTAATTTGATTTGATCTTAACCCGTTCACTGCCTGAAAAATTTTACAAACAAAGGCTTTCCCAGTGCCAGGGAAATCTAATGATTTGGGGGTAATAATTAACCAAAAATTCTAGCTCAGAAACTACAAAAGATATAAAAATGAAATATATATGATTTTTGAAGGAAATTGAATGGAGATTTTGAATCTGGGCTTTTTTTTTGTTTTAATTTTGATCATAAAAAAATATTTAGGCATTTAGATTTGGATAGATTTTTTTGCACAATCAAAAACATATGTATTTACCACTACAGCTTCACATCCAAAAAAGGACACAGAGCAAAAAAGTTGAAAATAAAGTTGATATTGTCACACTACACCTGTAAATGAAAGTAGAACAGTCTAGAAGTCTATCAAGACGCTCACACCTCATGCAGACAGGTCAGTCCACGACCACGCCCCCCTCCCCCCACCACGCCCCCCTGCTGAACTTCAACCCTCTCTTTCACTCCTCCTCTTCCCCTACCGTTCCTGCTGCCCGTGTCACGCTGCGAGCAGGCCGCGCTCCCCTCTCGCGCTGACTAACACGTCGCTGGCCACTCGCACACAGTGCAGAGTACACACTAGGCTAGCTTGTTCGACGCTGGTAACCAGTCAGCTGAACACACTCTTGCGATCGCACAGCACGACTCAATAACTGACGAATATGGTCGGCAATTCCATCACTATCATCATCTCACCTTCATGCTCGAGTGAGTCGTTGAATAAAAGATTATTATCTTTGTCAAAAAAGATTAGCAGAGAGCCTGCTCAGCTGTGTAAGTACGCTGATTTGGTCGCTACACTCGTCGAAGGTTGCGCCGCCATCTTTGCAAGCGAGACAAAGTGCTGGCTGGTCATCCAGTCAGTGATGAGGAAAAATGGTCTTTCCCCTCACATGTGGTCATTTGCATATCATTTTAATACTGCAGACATATAAGGCTTACTACGCACACTCTATTTCAGTCTTTGATAGGAATAGTAACGAATGAAAATTCAAGAAAAAATGCATGACGTCAGTGGACGGCCCATAGGCACTGAAGTACATTTTTACTGCGGCGTCAGCTGACGGCTTAAAGGCACTCAACGGGTTAATGAGTTCTACATTATGTGTCAGTGGAACGCACAGGGTAGGAACAAGAAGTATCAATGTTTTGGTTCGTTTTAAAGCATGGGTCTATAAGACCCAAGATGCATAAACATGCAAATAGCATGGATGTTGTATTTCGTTTACTGATAAACAAAAACAAAAGATTTTGAGCATTTAAGGCAGATCTAAATTTTCTGATAACTTTGATGAACAATAAATTTTCTCTTGATTTCTAAAGAGAAAAAAAATTGATCTGTATGGCCCACAAGTTAAAAATTTCTTCAGACTGACATCATACTAGTTTAAAACTTTACAAGAACACTTGATTGAAACCAGAAAAAAAAAAAAATGCAAAGCAGGAAGGAAGGTGGTCCATAGGGCACTTCAGGGCCCATGGCTGGGTCAAGGGGCAAAGCAAAGTCTTCAGGGCCCATGGCTGGGTCAAGGGGCAAAGCAAAACCTTCAGGGCCCATGGCTGGGTCAAGGGGCAAGGCAAAGCCTTCAGGGTCACTGGCTGGGTCAAGGGGCAAGGCAAAGCCTTCAGGGCCCCTGGCTGGGTCAAGGGGCAAAGCAAAGTCGTCAGGGCCCCTGGCTGGGTCAAGGGGCAAAGCAAAGTCGTCAGGGCCCCTGGCTGGGTCAAGGGGCAAAGCAAAGCCTTCTGAAAATGAGGGGTTTCTGCACTTTAGACAAGTGTAATCTGGGCGTTCGGAGGCAGCTTATTTCCTTCTAATCAAAGCAATCCACACTGACAATAAAATCAGAGAACAAAATATAATGGAGTTCACTTCAGACATGGCACTTTGGACTGGACAAGTTAGTTCTTGTTAACAATTTTACACTTATCAGTAATGAAACATGATAAAACAGCAAATGCTGACACAAGAAATAGTTTCTGTCAACTTGAGTTTTGTGCACCAAGCCAACCTCCATGTTTTTTGGAAAAACAACAACACAAACCATTATTTTTCAAGGAGACAGACGGATGGTCAATAAAGCTGAGCTACGAGTATTAACAAGAACATTTATTATGAGTTTCTTTGTCATACAACATTGATAACAACATCAACTGGCTTAAATTTTAAAATTAATCATCAGTGCAACTCCAACATCACACCGTTATCAAACCCTAGACACACAGTGACAGCAAGACAGACGAAGAGACAGAGAGAAAGAAACAGAGAGATAGCTTTTGTGCTTGCATATTTTTGATTTTTTGCCCGTTTTATTTCAGGTGCCATCATCCATATGTGCAGCACATAAAGCCAACTGACAAATACGGGACTGAACAACTAATGTTGCTAATGACTTTTGTTGCCATGTTCTGAAACCATTACTTTCCAGTCAACAACTTCTTTATAAAGGCTTCTAACTTCCATCTATTCCTAAAACTGTTCAAAACTAAAGTGGCAACCACAAAAGTATCCTCATCGAGTTGAATGAACAACATCTGCATCATGATCATGACAAACTGAAACAGCAGCAGTCGCACATCCACTCTTAAAATGGAACCAGTGAAGGTCTGATCTTATAAAAACCTGGATCAGTATATGCGTGCAGATTGTTCAGGACACCATCACCAAAATCAGCCCACAACACATATCAATATCTGGACGTCTGAAGAAACAACAAAGTCAAATTCTAGTTTTACCCCATTAATTCCAGACATGTTACTCATGATGATGTAAAACGAGCAGCCAAGTTGGTGCTTTAATCCATTTAATGTTTTATTATTGAACATAATTCCCTGATGCTAACCCACATTATAATCCAAACAGTCTGGTGCAGAGGCACTGTCCTGTCTCTGGCAGAGACAAATACTAAATAAGCATAAAACATATTCAAAATCATTATAATATCCATAGGTCACCATGACAGCATGACAAGATGAGTCAATATATCCCCCCCCCCTCTTCCCCTTCAGCAGACACACTAATGCATTCAATTCCTTGTTGTGCAGTCACTCGTATAATAAATGAAAAATAGCTGCTCCAAAACTGTGCATTACTGAACTAAAGCCAAAAGCCAAGCAGCATGAAATCGTTCTGACAAACCTCAAAGTAAACTGCAATTATTACTGAACTAAAGCCAAAAGCCAAGCAGCATAAAATCGTTCTGACAAACCTCAAAGTAAACTGCAGCACCATCAGTTCACAGACGGCATTAATTAACGACACAGAGCAGAGAGCACAGTGACTGGCTGGCTGACCTGTTTTGCCCAGGGGACAGGGGTTGGGAGGGTTGCAGTAGGCTGGCAGAGGCTTGTCTGTTTTCACCTGCTTCTGGGGAGGCTGGCCTTCCAGTGTGCCACCTGTGCCACAGTAAGGATGACTGAAAACACCTGAGCAACTCTTTAGTCTGTACAAGTATCCGTCAATCATTGAGTGCACCAAGCAAATTGAGCAGCCATGATTAGCAGAACAGACAGACCAGAACTGATGATGCACAATGTATTAATGATGCGGAGAAAAGAAACATGACATGAAATTATTTCTTTTTCCATCATACATGTGAAAGAATACATGTCACCACATGAATCAGGGGGAAAGGGGAGGGTGAAGGACCAAAAGGTGGGTGGAGTCAAAGGGGGAGAAAGGTACATATAAGCAGCTGAAGTCAGGACACAATGTACACCAAAAAGATAGGATGGTGTCAGTTTTTTTTTTTAATTCCTTCTTTCCATTTGTGGCAAGAAGGAGGAATAAAGATGGGGAATATCCATTCAGATCTTCAATGAAAAAAACAAAGTGAGCTGCCAGTGCCTTTTCCAACCAGAGTGACAGCAGCCAGAACAGTCTAAAGCTGGTGAATGGATGGAGACTTATTTGAAAAGTTATTGATAATGCACTGACAAAAAAAAAAAAAAAAAAACCCATAGACAATCGAATCACATGACAAAACACGTGTTTTGACCTCTAAGGTCTCCTTCATACAAGATACACAATACTCAGGACAACGAAAATGAATGAGCAATCACTTAGCTTCATCCAATCCAGCACAAGATAGGCCTACCCTGTGCCAAATTGGAAGATAAGTGATTTTCATTTTCGTTGTCTTGGGTATTGTGTACTTTGCATGGAGAAGACCTAAGAGGTCAAACTCATTGTGTTTTGTCTCGTGATATGTTTGTGTACAGTGTTTTTTTTTTTCCCCTTTTCTTTTTTTGTGGTGCGTTATCAATATCTGTTTAAATTTGTCTAGATTTCACCAGCTGCCATGGCGAAGTGGTTAGCGTCGCAGACTCCCGGCTGGGAGGTCATGGGTTTTGAATCCATCAGAGTCATGTGGGTTTCTTTGGTGAAAAGACCATTTTAATTTGATCCAGCTCCATTCCAGTTTAGCAGTGTGTGTGTGTGTGTGTGTGTGTGTGTGTGTGTGTGTGTGTGTGTGTGTGTGTGTGTGTGTGTGCATGCGTGCATGCATGCATGTGTGCATGTGTGCGTGCATGCGTGCGAGTGTGTGTGTGACATGTGACTACAGATGCACATGCCACTGTAACAGGATGACTATCTGACTTAAAACGCTAATGGCCCTACCTGTTGTGACCCATCTAGTTCTGGCACTGCCCTATCACACGTCTGGTAAAAATGACCAGAGGTGACGGCCACCCTTTCCCTCCTCTTCCGGCCCATGCAGCAGTATTCTAAAAATAAGAGTTCAGTGAGCCTGTGGCCAGTGCATGCTGTTCCCCTCCTCTACTTCTACCTGGCTTCATTACTGTTCATTTCTCTGTTGTACTTGGTAGTCTGTCTAGTCTTGTTAAATCTCCAGCTCGTATACAGGCCTGTGTGTGTTAACCTACAACATATTTCTACACACAAAACAAACGTATGTTTTAATAAATGTACATTAAAATCAGTTTTGTTAATTCTCTTTGTTTTGTCATTTTCATGTATACTGTATACTTGTTTTTAGTCTTTGAGTATGCTGACTTGTGTTTGTTGCAAATATGTCGCATATGGCCTAAATTCTTCAATGGTAGTGCATGGCAAATATCAATCATCATCCAGTCATCATTCTCAATCCAACATTTTGTGGCTCAGTCCCCCTGGCCTCTCAGGCCCACACTCCAAAAAATGTGCATATTTGTTCAGTCTCAAGCCTACCTGATACTTGATGCAGCCCTTGTAGAGCACTGTGTTCCAGGTGCTCTTCATCACGTGCCTGTGCTCCTGTGAACAGTGGGGAGTTATAGATGGAATCCCCCACATCGGCCTCATCATCATCACCGCCTTCTTCCCCCCAAAATGCCCGAGCCTCGTCCATGGCCTCGTCACTGCGCCCGTCGATGTCATCGATAGGAAGGAGGGGCAGGTAAGGGTCGTTCTGGTAGTTGGACATCTGGTAGAGTCGCTGGAGGTAGAGGTTCTCCAGCGGGTCCACCCCACCGTAAGGAACCCGAGCAGAGGCCAAGGCCAAGGCCAAGGCCACCACCACAGCTACTTGTAACATGCTCTGCATCAGAGCAAACACATCAGATACTGGCTGGTCGGTCCTTTTTCTCTTCCCTAAATGCAGCTTAGTTACAGTTCATTTGTCAATAACTTGAAAATTAATTGGTTTTGGTTTTGTTGATTTTTTGTTGTTCCTTTAGTAGTGGAGGGAGATGAATTCTTATTTAATGTTTATTTAGTTTGATACCCATTTGACAGACCAATAGGCTAAAAATTCAAAATATCATATTCAGTTTTACCTGCGATCTCACAACGAGACATCTGAGAAACAATCTCTCTGTTGCTTTTTATTCTTAAGACTCTGGGAGTGAATGATGTTTTTGTGACACAGTATGAAACAAACAGTCTTCCAAAAAGAGGACACTAAAAAAAAGTATGTGCTTTCCTGTGGGTTAACTTGTCACATGAAATTTCATGTCAATAAAGAGCATATCTGTATAACCATTTACAAGCCTGAATGGAGCAAAAATGAGTGAGGATATCAAGATGGGGATATATCTTTAGTTGATCAGCTTCACAAAAAAAAAAGAGTT
>JADBJO010001287.1:337500-342500 GCA_016801955.1 Conus betulinus
CAAAGCTCATTTTCTGGAATTTGAACCTGTGACCTCATGACCTATAGCCCATGACACATAGCATTGCATTCCAACAGCTGGATTTGTTTATGCTTGTTACATTTTGTAGTGTGTGTGTACATCTGTATGTGTGTGTGTGTGTGTGTATGTGTGTATGTGAGTGTGTGTGTGTGTGTGTGTGTGTGTGTGTTCAGGTTTGAATTTAATTCCATAGCACTAACTTCTTTCCATTAAAGAAATTCCGCTGTGAATCATCATGTCATCAATTCTAAAGATTGCAGGCGTAAGGTGTAATTAAGCTAAACTTAAAACAGACCTGCATCTAAAATCAACTCTGTACACTGCCACAAAGACTCTTCACTCTGTCCATACAATCATAAAGAAAATGTATCTCAACAAAATCATTTTCACACACACAACCAAAAATATGCAAAAAGTCAACACTTTAATGGAGAGATACCTAGTAATCAATCCCTTTATGAATAAAACATTAACAATCACAACATTATGAAAAGTCTGACTGAATACATTGTTATAATTGTATATTTCCCAATCCGCATGTGCTGAAGTTAGTAAAACTGCCAAAAGGCAACAAACTGTAAGCATTACAGACATCCACAATTTGAACAAATGGTAACAACAACAAAAAAAACAAACAAATGGCACCCCAAAATAATTCTGTAAACAAGTCTGAACAAAAGATTTTTGCTTTCCATCCTAAGGCAGATTCTTACTTTGCAACGAGTGATTTAAACACAGAAAAGCTTTCAATTGAACACATATGCACTAAATTAAGACTCTGAATCTATTGTTCATGAAAAAATGATCAATAATTCCCGAATATGCATGAGCATGTGTATGAGTTCTGTAAATCAGCATCTTTTCACTCAGTTACATAAGACAAGAGGTGTGTAGGTGTGCGTGAATATGCACCGTATGTTTGTTCAAGTTTAAGATGTTTTACAAATGTGAATATGCATGGTCCTCCTAATAAACTTGTCTCAATGTGCAAGGGATTCCAGCTTTTTAACAAATCTGCATGGGCCACAAGGCTCAAAATCACTGTGAACAAAAACAAAAAACCAAGCAACAGATATTCATCTCCAGCATCCTGAACACTCTTCTAACATAACAGACAAGTTAAAACAAATCTTCAGTCAAACATGCAAAAATAATAAAAAAAAAAAAATACTATACACAGAAATGACTGTTCTAGTCATTGTAGATGGCTGATCGCATAAGCTACCTCCCCATTTACACTGTCTTCACATACTGCTTTACATCATTATACCACTAAAAATGTCAATCCCAGAAAAAATGAACCAATGGTGAATATTTTCCAGTCCATCTTTATCCCTAAACTACCATTTACAACTTCAGTGTTTTGGGCCCATTTCCCCTGTATCTTCCAGTTCTTTGTAGGTTAAAACTCTAGAGGAAATGAAAACACCTAATATAACAACCCACTGAGCAGTTCAGAATAGGAAAACATATCACCTTCACCACACTTTCTTCACAGGCAATCACACACACACACACACACACACACACACACACACACACACACACACACACACACACACACACACACACACACACACACACACACACACACATTGCCTTTTGTGAAAGATTCTGATTTTTTCCAACGGGAACACAGGCCTACTGAATGCAAAGCGAAATTATGCAAACAAAAACAAGTCTGAGGAAGCAAAAAAACAAACTACAATCACAACCTACTATTTCACTTAAACTGCTCATTTACTGTAAAGCCATAAGGATTCATTCTCAACCAATGCATAGGTCTGCAAATTGATATGTTCAATTGGTACACATGAGAAGTAATGATATGTATTAAACAGAGAGATGCATATTGAATCCCACATTTTACGTAAATCACTGTATGAAATATGGTAATATAAAATATATCTTTTCAAAAAAGCATGCCAGAAACAAAGTGAATGAAGATTGCACGCCAGAAATAAAGTCAATGAGGAATGACCTATCATCATTTTAGTTTTCCTGTTGCAGTTTCTCTCTAATACAAATGTGCACACAAAGTCATGTCATCATTTCAAATGCTAAAACCAACCTGTTGATTCATATCAAATGCATCACCCACAACCACTTCTTTCTTTTAATCATTTTTTTTTTGTTTTCTTGTTCTTCTGTTCCATTCTTCACCTTGTTAACAGCTGGACAAATTCTGAAACAAACAGAAAAAAAAAAAAATCAAGAGTTGTTGGGGGGATGATGCGTTCAAGGTTAAATCAACCCATCTTCTTTAAAACCGTCAATACTGAGATGTTCATTCTGACAGATAATCTGTTTGATATTAACATGTTTTTTTTTTTTCCACTTCCTCTTCCCATGAAATCACACCCATCACTGATAGAGCAATCAGTTTTACAACCAAAATGATGCTGTAAGCAAACAAAAAAGGAATTACATTCATACCAGAAAATTCATAGATATTTGATATATCCCAAACAGCAAAGTATAGGTTGTTTGCTGCAGTTACCCAAATACTTACTTCAGCTTCACAAAATCAAATTTGATTTTAAGCCCCCAGTAAATGGAAGACACTACAAGAAAGATAAAATCACCTTAGGAAAAGTTACACTCTCAACAATCCAATGCTTCAAAACAAACAAGTTGATACCCAATGGATTCAACGACACAAACCTTTACGGCGTACCCGCCCATTGCTATCCACCTCCAACTCCTCCAACAAGGCGTTAAACTCTTCGTCAGAGATGCGGTCACCCATGTGAGTCAACAGGTGGCGCAGCTCGGTGGCCATGATGAAGCCGCTGCCTTCCTTGTCAATGGTGTTGAAGGCCTCCTCCAGCTGCTTGGTGTAGTTGATGCCGTGCAAGGGCTGAACCAGCTGCCGGAACTTGTTCAGGTCCACCTTGCCCCGGGCTGCAGAGGAGACATTCCTCAGTGAGCCAAAGAAATGTCAGCCTCAGGAGAAACCGGTTCTTCCTTCCCAGAGAACCAGCAATCTAATATTGACAAGGCTCAACTTTATTCCACACACTACACTAAACTAGCGCTCGTGCTACTGTTTGTTAGCGTAAATGACCCTATCGTTTTATGAGGGCTATCCGACCAAACAAAAATAACCAACCTATGAACAAACAAATAAAAACTTTCAAACGGACAAAGTCCCCTTTACATTAAAAATGATAATTCGAAGTGCTTTATCATACACTTACAAAACTAAGCACTATGCCATTTACATCATTATACCAATAAATAAAATTACATTTAGAGGTTACACCACCTGATTCATATCATCTAAACCTCATGTATAAATACTCACCATAGTCAACAAACAAGCTAAGACTGCACAGTTATGACAAACACACAGAAGCATGCTGGGCAGACATACTGAATGTCATATGTACACACACACACACACACACACACACACACACACACACACACACACACACACACTTTTCTATCATGATGAGAGGTTCCACGCCCCAACTCCTCCCTGATGCAAACATGATGGTGATGCAATTAAAATGATTATTACTGCAACAGAAACCACACTAATATGATCCTATTTACAGAAGATGCTGCACAGTTAGTTCAAATCTGCAAAATGTATCACACAAAGGACAAAACAATGCTATTGCATGCCTAAAACTATCATGTTAAAAACAAAAAAGTAACAGAAAGGTGTGTTCTGGAACTCACAGCCTCCTCTTCTATTCCCCATCATCCATCCACCTCTGCCCTGTCTATGAGACATGGACATTAATTTTACAGGTGATCAGAGTCACTCTTAATCAAATCAGCACAGCCAGGTTGCAAAGATTATTGTCATCATCATAACTGTAACTCATTATCATCATCATCATCATCATCATGATTGCTATCATTATCATCATTATAATTTCATTACTGTAATCATACTGTTGCATTGCATTCATTCACCACCTCCTTTCCAAAGATACCTCTTAAAACCTTGCCTGTGCATTGTACTCTATCTCATTTTGGGTTACTGTGGCTCATCGCTCTTTTGTCTGGATCCCCATGATGGCTCATCAAGAAACTGTTTCAGAAGGCTCACCAAAATCATGCTGTCTTTTGTCCTCTTCTTTCGAAATTTCATTTCTGCTAGACCATATTACCCCCATGCTAGACATATTACCCTCATTGCCTTCTCTTCTGGCTCCCTGTTTCAAAAGATGTCCTACAAAGCCACATCTCTCTGCTATAAATCCTTTGAATTCTCATGTCCTAAATGCCTATCTGGTCTGTTGCACTTGAATACCCCACCATGTCAACTCCTTTCTTCTTCTATATTCATCTCTTCCACTTTCCGTCCGCTCATACTAAAACTTTCGGTTAGTGGTCCTTAGATTCCTTTCAATTGGTCTAATATCCCACATCAACTCAGATACTATGTTTCTTTGCCGTCTCTAAAATCAAACTTGAAAGACTTTCTTTTCACATCTGACTGATATTCACAAACATGTATTACCAGTGTTGTTTTAGGGAATTTTGCTTGTGTTCTGATGCATGTGTTTTATTCCTCTAACAGTAGCTGTTTTTGTTTTAAGTGGTGGGAGATGGATGAAGTATGAGAGGGGACAGGGCTGGGTTGCGTTACGCATGGATGTGAAGCAAGACTGTGAATGCAGGATGCATTTTTGTGTTTTTACCTGTTGTTCTAGTTTATGTGGTATGTAGTTTGATGTGTGTTTCTTGTTCGTAGTAAAAACCTAAGGCATTTACCTGCTTATGTGTATAAATATTCTCAATAATAATGATTATACATCTTAACAAACAAAACAAAAAAACAAAAAAATCCCCACAGCTTTACTGAAAACTCCTGCACATATCAGAAAATCACACATGGTGAGATACTCACGATCAATACCACACCTTCCAAACAGGTTACGCAGATCTGCATCAGTCACCACATGACCAAGGGATCTGATGGCAACTCCCACCTCTGACCCCGCGATTTTCCCATCACT
>JADBJO010001287.1:352500-367500 GCA_016801955.1 Conus betulinus
AAAGAGAGAGAGAGAGAGAGTCTTCTTAAAACTAAGGGCTATCGACTTGTGCTTGCGAGCGTTGTTTTAGGACATTCATACGTAATTAACTCACGTACTTGTACGCGCGCGTCGTGCGTGCGTGCGTGCGTGCGTGTGTTGTATGTGTTTGTGTGTATGTGTGTACGCGCGCACGCCTGCGTGCGTTTGTTCTGTCTGTCTGTAAGTGTGTGTGTGTATGTGTGTTTATGCGAGCCTGCGTGTGTGTGTGTGTGTGTGTGTGCGTGCGTGCGTGTGCGTGTGTGTGTGTGTGTGTGTGTGTGTGAGAGAGAGAGAGAGAGAGAGAGAGAGAGAGAGAGAGAGAAAGAAAGAAAGAAAGAGAGAGATCACTCAATTCAATATAAATGCAGCTTAAAAGTTCCTTTATTCAGGAATAGTCAGGTGTTCCCCCCCCCCCCCCCCCCCCAAAAAAAAAAAAAAAAAAAAAAAAAAAAAAAAACACCATCATAACACAGAGGGAGTCATACTTTTGACACGTGCGTTTTGTGTTTCAGAATTTATCAAGATGATGACGTCTTGACGGCCGTGCCATCTGCAGCATTTGATAGTTAAAAAAAAAAAGACAACAAAAAAAACAAGAAAAGAACACAAAAACAGAACATAATTCTTAGTATTATTCTTTCTATCACGTTGATCATACACGTTTTTTGTTTGTCTGTTTGTTTCTGTTTTCTGTCACTGCGATAGCGGGAAACAGAAATCAACGAGTCCGAACAACCCACCACCAAAAAAACCCCAAAGACATCTAATATAGGTTCATGGCCAGTTATCTGGCGTACAGCCGTAGTACAGGGTTCGCCCCATGCCCCTCCCCCTCCCGTTCCGCCTGTCTGCCGCCTGTCTGTCATCCCGCAGGATCATGAAAACTGTGAGGTAGATCCACGTCAAATTTCGGTTATTTGCAGAACACGTAAAGTGGGATTGGATCAACATCACTGGCGTGTGAGGATTTACAAGTCGGGGGGGGGGGGGGGGGGGGGGGGGAGGCGGGGCGAGGCGAATCGGAAAGCGGGCTAGGGTGGAGGGAAGGGGAGAGGTAGGGGAGGGGGAGGTGGGCGTAGGGGTTTTCTAGAGAAAGAGGATAATTATGGTTCTTATCAAGAAAGGTTGTTAAAGACAAGACAGGGTGATTTAAGGTAGGTCTGATCATAGAGAGACTGTTCATAGTACAAAAGGGAAGGCCAGGCAACGTCCCAACTGAGGCTGGGTCCATGGATCAATTATTTGGCTCGGTGGCGGGGGGGGGGGGGGGGGGGGGTGTTCACGGGAAACGCCCTGGTCAGGTTAGGTGCACTTGAGGCCTCTCCCGAAAGTTAACATAGCGTCCTTTCACGACAACTGTCTTCCTCTGAACTGAAATAAATGGGTAGCGAGGAGGGACGGGGAAGGGTGGGGGGAGAGAGGTGTTGTCTGGTCACCAAGGACCCACTGGTCCCAACCTATCGCCAGCCCACCCCCTCACTCCAGCCCTCACCACTGCCTTTCAGTACACCTTGACATGGACACAGATGCAATCTGCCCCAAGTTCATAACGGTCCGTTTCCTTTTGAAACGCTTAGCTTAGCAGCATGCAAAGTCAGATTCAGTCTGTCCAGTAGGCCAGGATTTGTTTACAATGGCTCTTGACGAGCGAGGGGTGAGATGGGGGGGGGGGGGGGGGGGGCAAAAAGACACCTTCGCCCCACACCCACACCCCATCCCCCCCGTTCCCCTTCCTCTCTCTGATTTTTCCGGGGGGGGGGGGGGGGGGGGGGGGGGGGGCCCGATTCCTACGCCATCGAAGATCTTTGGTCAGGCAGGCAGTCTAACCAAATGGAAAATGGAAAGCCGTCATACGTTTGCGCGCGCTTTAAGTTCAGTCCATTGCGCAGGGAGATGCATGGGGTTTGTGCGTGCGTAATTTTTGTGTCCCTGTGTTGAGCAGTCAACCAGTTGTCAATTTGATTTGTTTTTCTGACATACGCATTGGATATACAGGGTGGTTGTTAGTATTGTGATTTCAGGGTTCTACGCTTGTCTCAGCGACCAGAGACTGAATTTACTGGAACTATGAAAGGAGAGAGAGAGAGAGTTTCTCAGTTTTTCAAATCGTGGCTTATTGAAAGCGTGCATGCTACGTGCATATGCATCCTTTGATTCTGTTGCTAAACCTATTCGTTTTACAAACCAGTATTGATAATACATATGGTCTACATGTGTATTGCTGTGATGGTATTGTAGGTGCTGTCAGATGTGTGCATTGTTAAGTCATTGATACTTAAAAAGATATATTGTTTGAATGATTTTTTTTTTTTTGTCGTTCAATCCAGTATTATAATTTGTCTCGATTGTCCCATCTGACGTGATTTCTCGTGCGAAAAAATAAAGTGGATTATTCTTAGGCCTACTTGTGAAGAGTGTAATATTTCCCCTCCTGTTTTTTTTCTCTCTTCATTGTTTTAAACACTTCTGTTTCAAAGCACGTTCGTTTTCAAACTTCGTGACGGAGAGGATAAGTGGTACTTCATTTTACATCTGAGAGAGTAGGAAGTCCGATTGTGTTCCATGAAGCAATTAGTGCACGTTTCCATTTATAGCAGTACATGAACAGAAGTGGCGGGAAGTTGCATAATTAGTAAAGATGTCCTCTCTGACCTCTGTCCCCCCTACCCACAACATCGACTTTTGTTTATATTGAAGAATAAGTATATTGTATTCGGAAAAGCTGAATTCGACCACCACCACCCCTCTCTCTCTCTCCGTGTGTGCGAGTGTGTGTAATGTAAAATGGAAGAATCACGCATGTGCAACACACACACACACACACACGCGCGCGTGTGTACACGTTCACACTCACATTCGCAACCACACGCGTACACGACTTCACACACACACACACACACACAGAGGATACATAAACATATGATCTGAGTGAACCTTCTCTCACATGCCGCTTCGAAGAGTCCAGCGCTCCATACGAAACACGTCAGCTGGTTGTTTTAATTCTGTGTTCGGTGTAGGCGAACGTGACGAACTCGAGTAGATACCTGAATGAGACTCTATCGCATCTTACGAATGGGTGGGACTGTTCTAAGCATGAACAGTGACGCAGTGGCCCACGTCAGGAGGTCGTAAATTGTTGACTTCGTCATAATGCAGCCGGCAGGAGTGGGTGACCTCCCTTTAGAGGGCCATAAACTATCATGGCTTTGAAATCACTGGCGAAAGTTCCTTTAGTTTATGAGCCTTATCCACTATTAGGACACGTTACCGAAAAGTGTGTGCCCACCAATACTGAGGTACACATTCCCGCGGCGCCCATGTTAACATGAACGTACTGAAACATAAGAGCGCACACGTGCATATGCCGAGAGAGAGAGAGAGAGAGAGAGAGTTAGGCTACTTACGTTAAAAATGCCTGTAGTATCGAGACACATTTGGGCAAACAGCAGCCGTTTTCTCTTCCCCAATCAAGTTGCATTGATCATGGGCCACGAAACCTCGGAGACCAGTCCATTCTCAACAAAAATGACGAATACTAGGATAAGCAGAGAAACAAACTTCAAACAGGCTCCGGCGTTGTGATTTCTTTCCTTGCGAGGGGGAGGGGTGGGGGGGCTGAGAGCGAATACTGAATAATCAAGAATAACAAAGGTTCTGTGTGTGGTCCACACTCATTAAGTGTCATTGTAAATCCATATAGCTTCCGGAAATCTTGAACCACATTAAATAAAACTGCATTCCATCTTAGACATCCTGTGTTGCTCTTCCTTTCACACTTTTGCGAATGGGTTTTTCTGAAACTTTTAATAAGTTCTGAACCTGAGTGATTCAATGCTCGAATCGCTTGAAGACACTGACTTTTAAACGGATAATTCTTGTCAAAATGGACGAAGGCCTGTCCAAGTGACCTTTTCAACGTCAGTATGGCCAAAACACTACCGCAAGGCTCAGCATCGATCGTCCAATGCAAAAGGGCTAGTAACAGGTCTTGGTTGACGTTGGAAAAGAAAACCCATAAAACATAAGTCCATATTCACCATCAGAAACCGACAAGATAAAGATCTTCTGACATCCCTGGGTCGCATGTGGGTGGCGCATGTTCGTCTATCTAACCAGTCACATGGGTCCCTTCCCATTATTTCGTCCTTCCAGGTGCTACAAATCCGATCCTTAAAAAATGTCGAAATGTTGAGTTGTATACTTTGGTCAACGCACACAGTGGGAGTCCTTTCCTCTCACCTCTCCTCTGGAAGAGGGGAGTCGTGGCGAAGGAAGAGACAGGAAGAATGGAAAGCATACACAAGTGTGGCGAAGGGAGAGACAGGGAAGAAGGAAAGCATACACAAGTGTGGCGAAGGGGGAGAGACAGGAGAAAGGGAAAGCGTATACAAGTGTGGCGAAGAAGAGACAGGAAGAAGGGAAAGCGTATACAAGTGTGTGGCGAAGGGAGAGACAGGAAGAAGGGAAAGTGTATACAAGTGTGGCGAAGGAAGAGACAGGAAGAATGGAAAGCATACACAAGTGTGGCGAAGGGAGAGACAGGAAGAAGGGAAAGCATACACAAGTGTGGCGAAGGGGGAGAGACAGGAAGAAGGGAAAGCGTATACAAGTGTGGCGAAGAAGAGACAGGAAGAAGGGAAAGCGTATACAAGTGTGGCGAAGGGAGAGACAAGAAAGGGAAAGTGTATACAAGTGTGGCGAAGGAAGAGACAGGAAGAATGGAAAGCATACACAAGTGTGGCGAAGGGAGAGGCAGGAAGAAGGGAAAGCATACACAAGTGTGGCGAAGGGAGAGACAGGAAGAAGGGGAAAGTGTATACAAGTGTGGCGAAGGGAGAGACAGGAAGAACGGAAAGCGTATACAAGTGTGGCGAAGGAAGAGGCAGGAAGAACGGAAGTGTATACAAGTGTGGCGAAGGAAGAGGCAGTAAGAATGGAAAGTGTATACAAGTGTGGCGAAGGAAGAGGCAGTAAAAATGGAAAGTGTATACAAGTGGGGAGGAGAGATGCTCAGGAAGGGTGTGGTGGCAGGAAGAGGTACTTATGGGGTGGGGGGGGTGGGGAGAAAAAGTGTGTCGGGAGGGAAGACGGGAGGAAGTGGTCACAACATCTCTACTGCATACGACAGACCAGATGATGCCGTTGAGATCTCAGATTGTCCCAACATTTATCACGACACCCTACCACACTGCTGTTAAGTTAACAGCTCGTATGGACTCGCTGTGGACAACACATACAACTGGAGGAAAGAAAGGAAGGCGAGAACACCGACAACAAAAGGAAAGGATTGCAATCAACACAATTCAATGGCAACACACCAGTTCAGTTTTATTTTTGCCTGCAAGAGCGCCAGACAATCAATGATTGAATCCATAGTTATAAACAGGTGCATACAAAACCTCCTAAGAATAAAACGATCGAACTAAACTTCTCTCCGAGATAAACGTACTAAATAAAACCGTGTCATTTGGTCAGTATCCTTCCAGATTGCATCCATGAGAAACGTAACGCAATGTTGAGATCATGATTAGAAAAAGCCCAAGATTTTTGCTGATTTCAACACATGTGTCCGCCCCCCCCCCCCCCCCCCCCCCCCAACCCCCACCCTGCCCCCAACCCCCATACTATATTAACCCCTTCTGCACTAGATCTGCCCAGTTAAAGTTTTGTGCTGAACACGCTTTTCTCTACAACTTATCCAAAAGTAACATTTCAAAACTTGTGTTAAGACTGTCTTGAGTATAACGTTTCCTTCTTTCACGACTCTAAACACTTAGAGTTCCCTTTTTCTCTTAATCTCGATCCAGATCAATTCGATGCAGAGATAAACAAACAGATGCATAGACGGACCAACATGAAATAATGTTCGTTGTAGCTTCCCAGCGTTCTGTCCGAAAAGACCGACCGATCAGTGATGAACAGATGATGACAATGATGTAGTATCTATGACTATATGAATATGACTGAATTCGTGAAAAGAGGAGACGTGACAATATTCGTGGAATGCATAGCTGAGTTAGAAAGGCACAGTGTCTATGTTTACAGTCCAAGCGGTTTCCATCCACACGACAAGAAGGTAACGGCGGACACCGTGGACACGGTTGCCTCGAGGACGGTGACGTATCAGGTTCAAGTCCGTTCTGTACCTTTGTGGTCTTCAGTGATGCAGTCTGTGCGGCTCCTGTGAATCATATGTCCACCAAAATGACATTAATACAAAGTCTTGGCATATCAAAACGTTTTCGCCCCGCCCCAATTTTCTGTGTTCATTTCTGTATAATCAAGTGCGTGTTTGCATGCATGCGCTCGTGCGAATTCAGACGTACGAATAAAACAAAAAGACAATGTAATCATAGTTTCGTTGTCTTGTATATGACTGTGTGTGTGTGTGTGTGTGTGTGTGTGTGTGTGTGTGTGTGTGTGTGTGTGAGTGTGTGTGTGTGAGTGTATGGAAAAGCCAAGTTGTATAGGTAAAAAGAAGACAAGTCAGTTGTGAATGAAAAAGGTAAGAAATAAGAAACAGGAATAGCGAAGACCATAAAAAGAAACAGGTAAGCTGTAGAAAAAGGGGCCATAAGCACTTTCAAAATTCAACAAATGGGATATAAATATCGACAGGGATGAAGTTCATACCATTCAAAAACCTCCCATCCCGTTATAACCTTAACACCAAGCACGAATAACTCAATTCTGATGGTGTATTCGAAGACCTAATGGTCGTAGGGACTTGTCACCTCTACAAAAAAAAAAAAAGCGCACTCCAAAGTCCTTAAGTATGGCTAAAAATATCCTAAATACGTACGTCAAAGCATGCCATTCACAAGGCAGACCACTGTGTCGTTCCTGTTGCATACCTTAACGTTCCTGTTGCTAACTTCATCCCCAAGTTCATGAGCTAATCTGCATTATCCCTGTCCACAGTCTTCTTCCCTCGTTGCAGCAAATCGACCCGAGCATAAAGTGAGGCAATAGAGGAAACCATCTAGCCAAATACACAACAAACTCGCTCCTGTTGTCCAAGGCCAGTCGTAGCATGGGTAGGAAGGGAGACAGGTAATGTTGTTTTTACAACCCAACCGACTATAACGGGCCGTATCAGGGCTGTTGCCGCGTTTAAGTCAACTCTCAAAAAAAAAAATGGACTAACCCACACAACACATTAAAATACACCTAAAAAAAAAAAAAAACAAAAGAAAAACCCCACCGTAAATGTTTTAAAAAAATATTTCCTCCGTAAAGTCTTAGAACAGATGAAAACTATTAATCTCTTCAGAAATTGAAAGATCATGTCTGGTGGGAAATCTCTGAACAAGGTTTTCATGAAGTCTGCTATAAAGTATTTATGTCATTACATCATGCAAGGCAGGATCGATCGGTAAAGACCTTATTCAAAGTTAGAACTGCCTCGACAACCCAGCATGATCAGAACAGTTAGCGATGTGCTGCCTGCAAGCTATAGGCTGCGAAAATTTTGCTGGAATACTCGCCATTTCTCGTTACGTACAAATCTGGCACAGTTTCCATGAATACTGCACCCTAAAATCCAGCAGCAGACCAGAAATAGTCGTCCCCCCCCCCCCCCCCCCCCCACCCCCCACCCCTTGAAATGTGCTGTCTGACAAGGCAATGTTCCTCGCCCCCCCCCTACTGCAACACATAATAAGTGTATTACAACTACATTTCAGCACAGTTTACATGATACAGTTTGGATTAGGCACTACAGAGCAGCTGTAAAACATGCAGTGGAACAATCCAGTTTGAGTCAATGCGGAACAGTGACACCTGGACTGACCTGTGTGTGCAGATGGACCACCGGCTGTTGGAAGCCCTCACTCCTGCTCACTTGCTGGACATCATTTTCACAAACTCTGCACAACACATTGAGACATTTGAAGCAAACACTTTGTGTCTGTGAGAAGAGTTGGTATTTTGGAGCGAAGAAACCAAAGCTTATGACCTTTATATTCATGCATTTTAAAGACTCACGTTGCTTTAACGTTACTAACCAAAAGCCAGATAATCTTTAAAAAATTCGAATGCCAAAAACAATCTACTTGAAAACCGCATCGACATCTAATGAAAAGCGCCGCACGATTTCATGCAAAAACATGCGGAAAAAAATCGTATATGCATTTGAAAGGAAAAACACACACACACACACACACACACACACACACACACACACACACACACACACACACACACGCACGCACACACACACACACACACACACACACACACACACACACACACATTGTCATGATGTTATTCAAATTATATGCTCAATTGCCTCAGAAGACAGTATGGACATCATTTGAATACGCCACAAAGTATAACACAACAAAACATCCACAATTTTCACAAGTTATGGCAGGACAGTAAAGGATTGAACATGCAATCATGTGTCGGGCCAGTGGCGAATGCTCAAGTCAGTAGACAGTAGAGCATTATCATATCTTTGTTTTGTGCATTCCATTGTCAACCCTTTCGGTTTCCGACTTGGGCATTTTTAGCACCGTGGTACTCCGCAGACACAGGCTGTCTATAAATCCATACTTCTGTTGTCGTCTTCTGCACACGAGCGTGCTCGTGCTCTTCATTTCAGTTTAGGCCTACATGGTTTGGTGGCACCATGCAAATAACCACCATTGTGGTTGCCTTTCTAATATGCTTCGAACTGATTATTCTAGGATGCTTCGAACTGATTATTCTAGGAGTTAACAGTCTATTCTAAGAGTTTGTAATGATTTACAGCTTTGGAGTGGGAAAGCTACAACTAATCGGGATTAAATGCTTTACTCTATATTCCTTTAACTATGGTGGTTATCCTTTAACTATGGTGGTTATCCTTTACTATGGTGGTTATCTCCCATATGCTGTAGATCTTTCATGTGATCTTTTGCCAGATACATTCTGTCAACTAAAACGTACGGGGAAAAAATCTTCAGATTAAAACATTAGCAGTTGTTGAAGTCTTTGGCTTGAAATCCAATGAAAAGCAAACACAGGAATAAATCAGATCTGAAAACCGACGTGAATAATCTAAAACTTAAAAAGAAGAAAAGCAAAACAAAACAAACAAACAACAACGTGGAAACGATTTAAAACGGAAAAACTGCATTGTCAATTTGAAAAATAGTTAACTAACAACAAGGAAAAACGTGTCATTACCCTAGTGATTTGTTGAGCACGCCAACGGTCATGACTTCATTATGAACAACAGTAACTGAACAGCTTTTCCTACATACATCCTGCTGCACCATCAAAGCGATACTTGTGGCGATAACGCCTTAAAAGCGGCGTTTAGACAGCAGTTTTGATTTGTCATTTAAAAGGAGAGCAAGAGCATTTCAGCCTCTGCATTTTTTTTTTTTTTTTTTTTTTTTGCTTTTTCTTTTTTTTTACTAATTTTCGTTTCCCTTTATACTTTCCCTTTCACGCCTTTTCCCTTGCACGTGCATCGAGGTGCATTCGACTGGGCAAAGACGGAACTGCAGCGTTTTGCTTCAGCAGAATTAAACGATTTTGTCAAGGGCAACGCTTCGATTTTGACAACAGCAAATGTTTGCTTTGGACAACAAAATTAAATACCCAGAATAGGACTGATTTGCTATGTGAACAATGAATGATTAACGTAACATTAAAAACTACAGAGACTCTAAGCAAAAACATATACACCTTGCGCGTTTTGGTCATGTCCTGCATTAATGAAAACGCGTCCCCTCTCAAACATAGAAATTCACTGTCGCTGATGTTTCAAACATGTTCATAGTTACATTCATCAGTTTTGCCTCAACACTTTTAACATTTCTTACATAGAGACATTAAAAAACAACAAGAACAATGCTGCGCAACTGTTTTCCACTTGTTTTTTTGCTGACACACGCTACAGGGATTATGATCTGACCTTCATAGTTGACTTGACCATCCCCGTCGATGTCGGCCTCCCTGATCATCTCGTCCACCTCCTCGTCTGTGAGTTTCTTCGCCCAGGTTGGTCATGACGTGTCTCAGCTCTGCTGCACTGATGAAGCCGTTGCCGTCCTTGTCGAAGACCTTGAAGGCCTCCCGGATCTCCTCTTCACCGTCCGTGTCCTTCATCTTGCGGGCCATCATCGTCAGGAACTCGGGGAAGTCGATGGTGCCGTTGCCTAGGAAAGAAACGCACTCATGAAAAAGGAGTTTCAAAGATTTGGCGTGAAACTGGTGGTTCCACGAGTCAGTAGCTCCAAAAAAAAAAATAATTCCAATCGAGTTTTTCACAGTTAGGCTTTCTTTCCGAAATTCACCGACATTTCAGGTAATATATATGACCCGCGTCCATCCAGATATAACTTTTCAATGTGAAATGCTGCACAAACTGACATACCATCGGCATCCACCTCGTTGATCATGTCCTGAAGCTCGGCCTCTGTGGGGTTCTGACCCAGGGACCTCATGACTGTGCCCAGCTCTTTGGTGGTGATGGTCCCGTCCCCATCCTTGTCAAACAGGGAGAACGCCTCCTTGAACTCTGCACGTGACATTCAATAGAGATGACCCATACAAACCATGTTGTGGCAGCCTGTTGTAATCATACGGGCAATTATCATGTTCTATAAATGTGTTATTTAATTAAAACGAAGGAGTGGTCTCAAAACTGATAATCTGACTTGAAATGAAAAAGGTGCTGAACTATGTACTAACGTTATTGATCATATTCAGCGGTTGATTTCATTTAGCGCAAATGATTAGAATCGCTTCAGATTCAGAAAATGTTTTGAAAGAAACTATGGAACAATTAGTAGAGTAATCGACTGAAGGAATTCTGTCCCACTGAATCTGATAATGAGCATTGATTCGATTCGTTGTTCGAAATCATGGAAAGTGACCACTGTCATGTTCTTCCTAGAGCCAATCACGTTGAAACATGTGTCTTTGATGATCTATATATTCAGCTAGTCATCGTAAGGCTTATATTTGCTGTCCAAAATCTTCCTCATGCCTGAAGTGACTGAAGGAATTTGTTTGCCAAAGGAATAGTAAACATAATTATGATCAACACTCCTGTTAACTCTTATCGGCACAACAATCGAATATTCAGTGGTGAACAACGCAAAGATTTGCAGCTGCTGAAGATGAACATCAATATACAGATCCCAGCAATCAACGAGTTGGATTCAAACCTGGGCATATTACAGGTGGTACGCTAAAAAAACTGCCCCCCATTCCCATGCTACCGTGTCTGCCTAGTCACATGTTAGGAGACGCGAGTTTAAACCAGAATGTCGACTCGCACCTAGTTTGTATCCCTACTCTAACTGACCTTACCAAACCGGGTCAGAAGAGAAATATAGAAACAGTAAGTTTGGGTAAGCTGTCCATTTTCAGTATTACCTGGCATGTTTCCATTCTGCTCAGTAAACTATGACGTTAAAGGAGTTTTGGCAGCGTATTGTGGTGGCAATGATGGCGTGACATACGATCAAAAGTATTTCTCGCATTCAAAATCGTTCATTTTGCACAGTTCCTGGATAAGGGCAGATCATCAATATTTCTTGGCACCTGCAGTTTGAAGAAATCTGTACGTACATGTTAGGCTTTATCAGCGAACGGATTCGCTCACTGTGTGGTGTGTCACTTACCAGCGATCTGTTCTTCTGTCAGCTGATCAGCCTGCAATCAAATGAAAAAGACGGGAGCATAAATACGTCTTTAACATTCATTACACGTTACTCAGACATGGATGGGATAGAAAAAAAACACAACAAACAAACAAACAAAAACCGTGAACCAGCCATATGAATGGCAGTAACTAATAACGATGGGCTAAATAGGTGTGTATGTGTGTGTGTGTGTGTGTGTGTGTGTGTGTGTGTGTGTGTGTGTGTGTGTGTGTGTGTGACAAACAGAGAGAGAGAGAGAGACAGAGAGAGAGAGAGACAGAGAGAGAGAGAGAGAGAGAGAGAGAGAGAGAGAGAGAAGGGGAGACAGCAGATGAGATGGGTGGGGTGGAGAGCGCAAATACATTTATTGTAAGCCCTTGTTTTAGCGTAAGCGACCAGGCTGCCAAGTAATGACGTCATGCGCATGATGAATAGACATGACTTATCAACAGAAAAACAAAAGCGTTATACTGTATGCTTCAAACTGTCGGTAATTAGACGGGATCTAGGCCATGATGCGGACCAAAGTGTGAATGCGAACGTGCATGCATGCGCCACCGTGCATGTTGGCCTACGTTTGTGATTAGACATTACATATATTTATTAAAGTGCTTTAAGCACATGGTTTCAAGTATGTCTTTACCCCCCCCCCCCCCCCCCCCCCCTTTTCTTTTTCCGTTGAAAGAGTGAAGTCAGTCGACCGTTCAAATTTCGGATTTAAAAGAAATAAATCAAAACAATTTTCTACATCAACAACTATCTGAAAGCGACGCCTGCACTGGTTAGGCCATGAACAGAGAGACCCAACGACAAGACTTGCAAACCAGACGAACATCAAGTGGGGCCCCAGCAGGCAAGAGAGGGCAACCCGAGCTAAGCTGACCTGGCGGCAAACAGTGGAGAGAGACCTACGTCCGGTCCGCAGGAATGTCCGCAGACAGCGAAGGACCGATCACAGTGGAGTGCTTTGACAACAACATGCGTCGCTCAAGGCGGAGGCAAGCTCAGGCGCAGGTGAAAAAGGCGGTATGAATTGTCCCTCCCACTCACCCAAAGAAGACGAGAACCAAGCAGACATTGAGATTCGTCTTCTATGACTTATTAACCAACCGTCTTGATTAAAATTCTGTGATGAAAGAAATGTGTCCCCCGTCCCATCCCCCCCCCCCTCCGGGTAGAACTCCCAGTGCCCAGCGACCAAAATAATTCTTGTGGTTAGAAGGGAAACCCGAGGGTGTTGTCCTCCGCGTGTTGTTGGATCACATCAGCAGGTTCCGCCCAAGTGACTGCAGCAATGCAGCGTCTCTTCTGGCGGGTTTCTTTCCCCGTGGACTGCCGTTGTTGAAATTGCGATACGATGTAGGCTATCTGGCGGCGGTATATCGAGGAGCTGGGCGGACCCGAGTCGGCGCAACGCCACAAACAGAGCAAAGAAGAATTTTTTTTGAAAATTACAAAAAAGAAAAAAAAATCTTGAGTATACTTTTTCCGGGCTGTACTGTCATTCTACGTACATGTTCTACGCCTACCCGCTGTTCTGCGATTCCGTGTTCCCCAACCCACAACGCCGGTTTCTGTTTCTCCACATGCCCCCCCCCTTCCCCGACCTTTTTTTTTTTGTTTTTGTTTTTGTTTTGTTTAGGGGAGGGGGGGGGGGGGAGGGTAACTTGTAACTTTAGAATACAGATTGCCCAGATCTATATTATTGAAGACGACCGTTAGTGCTAATATCTATGTGCATGTGCACGCATATGCTACCAGTTCAACTGCCATTTATTATTTGATTAGAATTCTGTGTGTGTGTGTGTGTGTGTGTGTGTGTGTGAGAGAGAGAGAGAGAGAGAGAGAGAGAGAGAGAGAGACACAGACAGACAGCGAGACAGAGAGACGGGGGGGGGGGGGGGGGGGGGCGCAGAGAAACAGAGAGAGATTGATTAATTGATCTTTAATCCAAAAGGTGAAGATTTTAATTCAAAGCCTAGTCTTACAATCTGTCCGTGTCATGACAGAGAGAGAGAGAGAGAGAGAGAGAGAGAGAGAGAGAGAGAGAGAGTGTGTGTGTGTGTGTGTGTGCGCATGTGCGTATGCGTGCGCGCACGCGTACGATTGTCCCTGTGTTTGTCCGTCACTTTCGGCCTGGAAACACACACACACACATACACACGTCAGGCAAACGTGTTGGGACGGAAGGACGAGGGAGCGCCGGAAAGTGGGTGTGGGGTTAACACCGAGTCAGTTATGTCAACTGCTCTTGGCTGAGCGTGTTCAAACCAACAGCCGATCCATTAATGCTTGAAGCAGACGCGAGCGTGACGTTGTCATGTCCAGCGACCGTGCGGGTCTTCATGTATGGGGGAAGTGGAGGAATGTGTGTTGGGAGGGGGGGGGGGGGGAGGAGAGAGGATATTTGGGTGGGAGACATAGGAACGTGGGGGCTAGGATGATTTTTTTTTCAGACCTGTCTCTCTATCACGTTGTTGTTCGTAATAGATATTGCAACGAGCACAGAGAGAGAGAGAGAGAGAGAGAGAGAGAGAGAGAGACAGAGACAGAGACAGAGACAGACAGAGTGTTGTGCTCTTCAATTCATCATGTGTTC
Organism: Conus betulinus; assembly: GCA_016801955.1. Classification (NCBI taxonomy): domain Eukaryota; kingdom Metazoa; phylum Mollusca; class Gastropoda; order Neogastropoda; family Conidae; genus Conus; species Conus betulinus. The sequence continues at coordinate 366,766 of JADBJO010001287.1, forward strand.
AAAGTTTAGCTGGCTGTATCGATATATATAGCCTAATCATATCGAAGACAGACTGCTTGGAACACGCCCATTGTAGACGTTGCCATCACATGAACGGGTTCGTGCAAGTGCGGTGGTGCTATCTTACACAGCAAATGCGGACGACAGGTAAACCTACGACTCCTGAAAAGATTCCGATCTGTGAACGAGACGACCCAAATGGGAGCCGTAGGCAGAGAAGGCATTCAACATTTCGGGATTTGAAAGTAAACACCAAGGCCTCCTGTGATGAAGACCTCAGGCGTGTTTCCCCACCAGAGCTCGTCTTTAACACGACGTAGGCTTCACTGATGTGGCCAGCAACACTTTAAAAATGACAAACTTGAGGAAGCAACTGGGCCTTCAGGACTGTTCAGCGTTTGCCTCACTATCCATGCCTCCGGTGACAAATACTTCCCCTTTTTGTACGATCGACGCCCGAGTTTAAAGCTTGTTGTCACAATCAATGCTTGCTCAAGTTGTCGTAATGAAAGCCTTTCCTGGTTATGGCTGATATGTAGACCTTCGAATGACGCTGGTACACATCTGCACAACGACGCGACCGGAAGTCGTTCTTTGGATATAATACAAATTCAGAATTGCAGTGTCGTCAGGCTTTCTAAGCTAATTATTTATTTATGCATCTTGCATCCACAAAATATTTCAGCTGTAGTGGCACTTCTGCATGCATACACAAATGCTAGCAGATCTCATACT
>JADBJO010001287.1:370000-382500 GCA_016801955.1 Conus betulinus
CCATTGGTCCAACTTAAAATGTCACATGGTTGCTGTTGTAATGATATTTGCAGGAAGTATGCTAAATCTCGGCTAACGAATTTGACTCACGTGTGTTTAGAACAGGCTACCGTGGCAACATAAAAAAAAAAAAAAACTCATCCGACTGACCCAAATTATTCACATTGTTCCAAATAGTGACATCACAGATAACGCGAGAAGAGAAGCTGCCCAAACCACCTGTTGTATCATCTATCAAATTGAATCGTTAACAAAGAATATCCCCTCTCACACACACCCACCATCATCTCCAAAGTCACTGGGCAAACTTTCATCAGCGGATGGACAAATCTTGAAACTTACCATGGCGGATTTTCAATACGACGTGGAGACACACAACCGCAAACGACACTGCCCGTCGGAAAGAAAAACGTGGAGTAAGGACCAACAAGCTGTAAAAGGGGGGCGGACTATTTTTAGTAGGAAAGAGTGTGTGGCAGTGGCCCTCGTCGCTTGTCCAGTTTTGCCGCAATGCGACACTGGCGTCAAGGGAAAGTGGAACACCTTGGCTTAAGGGGGAGGACGTGGTGGGCGAACAAAGCAAACAGGAGATATGAAGAGAGAAGAAAGCGCGCGAGTGTAGAAGGGGATAGGGGGTGGGGAAGGGTGTATCCGGTGCAAACAGTGTACAGCTACCCCGAGCACTTTTTTTCTCTTCCTAGCCTGTCTGTGCAGGTATTGTACTCAGGTCTAATAGTAGGCCTACTCTGTTTTGTTTCCCCCCCCCACCCCCCCATTTTTGTAACTATAACAAATGTGACAAGTTCTTTACACAACAGTGTTTCCTACAGATTCTTTATTTTTATCTTTTGTAATGAAAATATGACGAGTCCCTCACACACACTCCTTCCTTAGCCATGTTCATTCCGTCTCCTGATGTTCTGATTGATGCCACAATCCACCCGAGTGTACCGTTTGAAAATGCGTTGGAGGACCCCCCCCCCCCCCCCCCCCCCTCCCTTCAAATGTTATGAGTTTACGTGTTACAGTCTAAGGAAAATTAGTTTCGTGTCAGTCCAAACGCAAAAAATATTGAAAATAAAAGCATAACTTGGACGTGGGTGGGTGGGGTTGAACATATCTCCCTCAAAACTCGCTAAATACATATATATATGCGGCTCCTCACACAAAGAAGTAATTCAACTTGAATACCATAAATCTATGACATACAGAGTGGGAAGTTCATTAAACGTTTTTCTGTTGTAACAGGATCTAATTTTGAACTGAAGAATGTGCATCACGAGGCATCCTGTGAACACCCCTCTTTGTAAAGTTTGGGTTCATCATGGTGTCTGCGCCTGCGCGCGCGCGTGTGTGTGTGTGCGCGCGCATGTGTGCATCCTTAGCAAAATTCAATGGCCTTGAATCTACTTTTGTTGTTGTTAGCTCAGCCGACCTCAGTGACCACATCAAGGTGCTAGCAAGTTAAAAAATCAGAACTAAGAACTCGAGGAAGGATGAAACTGGTATTTCTGTGGGTAAACGGAAACCGCAGATCAGTCAGCCAGTGTCCAGTTTGAACAGTTCCACCGTTTTGTCAGATTACAATTAAAAACCAGCACATCATAAATTATAACCAGAGAAATAAAGTTATAAAAACCTTTAGACGAAAAACAGGAGAACGGAAAAGACGCACTTTAAGTGATACGAACAGAGATGCACTAATATCAACTATTGAGAATATTGTATCCAGTAATGAGGAGATTGTAATTCTCTTCACTTCCACGCTTGGCTTCATTTGGTCTTGACGACGGACCTCAAGCCCATCAGAATCTGCTCGCTGCCGTTTCGGGTATAATAGACCCCATCTACAATAAACTCGACCAGGGGTTTCTATTACCAAACGCTCCCTGTGAAAACATACCTCCTGTAAATTGTCGTATGTTAAAATATACGTTTAGTTGCGCAACTTAACAACAGTCCTTTGCTCTCCATAACGCCTAAAGTCGGTTAGGGACGAGTTCATCGGGTATCAGCCAGCCTTCAAGACAAACCGACCAAGCATAGGGGTTTGAAATCGACACTTTATAGTGTCTCCGCACACCTTCGTTCAGACCTGCATTACGTGTCATCATCATTGTAACATGACTGATGTAGGTCGTCGGGGTGTGGTATCAGCCTCTCAGTTTGGGATCTTCTCGACACCCTGCACACAGTCGCGTGCAACTTGGCTGGTGTCAGATTTCATCGGTCCTTAATCCTACAGTGGTTCATCTTTTCTTCTTTCTTTCTTCGGTCTTTGGGATGTTCTCCCTTCACCGTGTCAGGGTGGTCATTCACAAAGAGTCGCGTGGTAACGTCATCAGCTTGCCTGATAGTCTTCGGACACAAAACGCGTGTTCAAATACCTAAACCAAGAATATTTGATCAGGCGCCTTTGGTTTCTTAGGAGTGCATATCAAAACCACGTGGAACAGTTTGACAAGATTAGAAAATCACCTCCCTGTGAAGGACTCCCCTCCACCCTCTCTCCCCAAGTCTGCCCAACACCAGACATCAAAACGAGTTCACTACCGAGTCAGCCGGGAATGAAGAACCGCACTAGTTATATTGGACTTTATGATGGTGAAATATATTGGCTACACATTTCAAAATACTGTGCGTATACCATAATGATAACACCGAGACAAAATGGGATAGTTGTGTTTAATCCGAAACTTTTATGATAGCCCATGCATACACACAAGTTCAGATCGTATTCCAAGTTTAACATGATATATCTTTCAATATTGTTTACATGCGTTGCTGCTTCCTATGCGTCTGTTGTCAAATACTGCCGGCAATGAATTGACACAAAGACGAAAGAAAAGAGAAAGACACGAAAGAATTCTGATCCACACAATTCGATTGCAACAAAATTAACTGATATTAGTTTTTATTCCATAAGCAACTGCACGATACATGTTCAAGGTCATCGTTATTAAACAAGCACGTCACACGCATCGATACAATTACATCAAAGCTCGGGATAAAAAAAACATGAAAGTAACTGTTATCAGGTCTGTATCCCCGTAAACTGCACCAACACCAACCCGGATCCATGGAAAGAAACCCTCGCAGTTATCGAGACATTTATATCACAACGTAGCCAACGCTTCCCCACCTCCCCGTATCATCCACATCCCCCCCCCCCCCTCAAGCCTCCTTCTCTACCTCCCATCCCACCCCAAAACCAACCAACCCAGGGAAACTGGTCTCTTACCCCTATATTCCCCCCTGTCCCACCCCATTAAGCCTGCTTCCGCAAACTTTTTGATTTTTCGCCTCTAACAAATTCAAACGAATGTTTTTGAAGTTGTTTCAACATTCTATGACAAATTTAAGAACTGATGTTCCCTTCCCGTTTCTCCAATTTCAGCGAGATCACAAATAATTTTACAGTTTTTAAAAAATTCATAACAAAATTAATTTCAGATGCTGATCAGTGATGATAGATTTTGTAAAGGTGACAATGGTATGTACTATGGATAAAAAAGACGCACAAGTGGCGACAGTATCATCCATGGAATGCGTAGTTGAGCAAAGTACAATGTCTAGATGTTTACAGTCCAAGCGGTTTCCATGCACACAACAAGAAGGCAACGACGGACACTGTGGAGACGGTTGTCTGGACCCATGACACACAAGGTGAGGTCCGTTCTGTTCCCTTAGGTGTTCAGTGTCTCTGCCTGTACGGCTCCTGTAAATGAGGTGTCAACACGACATTATGTTGCAGTACTAAAATACTGTAACGCTAAAGCTATGTGCAATCGTCTGAATTTTTTTTTCCTGATTGAATTGTGTGTGTGGGTAATGCATATGTTTGCGATTGTGTTTGCATGTGCATGAGCACTGTGTGACTTTTAATTATCAAAGTGATAAAGATATACAATGATGAATTAGAATATTTTGTGTATGTCATTAATTTCTAAATGATATTCGTCCTAGCCTCTTGGGCAAAGTAAAAAAAAAAAAAAACCCAAACCACAATCCATGAGCTGCAAATAGTTTCAGCACTTTTAACAGAATTCACAGTATCCAGCCTTGTAGACGATTCCACTTTGGCTCATTAACCAAATCTCCAGGACATTAATATGTATCTAAAGCTCACACAGACATTTGCTGTAACAGTTAACCGATATAACGGAACACAGAAGACTACAAATCGTGCAGTATAATATCAGAAGTATCAAACAGTGAATCGCAATGCAAAAATCAGAATGACACAGTACGATCCAGGACAGGGCAGAACTGCAGATATTTCACTTCCATGCCGCTGATGGTCCAGACCGCTGGAGGCCTCATCAGGGCTGTTTCCATGTCAACATCAACTGAATGTAAGCATGCTGAAGAAAGAAAAGTTCAATTCATGTAAAAAAAAAAAAAAAGAAAGAAAAGGGCTAAATTTCTCATCTTTTATTTTCCACCAAATCTTGGATCAAATAAATCATCTGTTTCTCGTAGAAATCACTCAGCAAGGCCTTCGTGGTATCTGCTGTAAAGTGTTAATATCTGACGTCATGGAAATCCAAATCCCAACACTTTATAAGGCCATTTTTCATTCTGAGAGGCTCATCACAAGGAACGGGCTTAGAAGCATCCTCACTCTTTAAAAGATGACTAGTTAGAAAAACGTATGGCGGCAGAGAGAGAGAAGGTGGGAGGAGAGGGAGAGAGTCGGGTAGTGCGCAGGACAGATAGAGGGAAGGATTACAGGTGAATATTTGAAGTGATCTAAACTTCAACTGAAAAACAGTACTCATGAAATTTGTAAATGATAATTGTCATTTCAACAACAGAAACAACTGATAACAAATTAAAAAAAAATTCCTAGTATCTTTGACAGCACTGTTGCAGAAGAGAAAGGCTTCATTAGCACCCCTCCCCTACCCCGTGGAAACTGAAATGCTGAACGATAGCGTCACTAACATAGCTACACTTAATATATATTTCAATGAAAGGAATAGTTTGAATGTAATTACACAAAAATCTGTAAGTAAACTACACTTAATATTTTAAACAAGAGAAATTAATAACCCGGAATTCATTACAAATAAAAGTTAAAATCAGAAAGTTTGCTGATGGAAACAAATTCCGAGATGGTCCTTTCACGTAGTTTTGAAGTAGAAAGCACGTGAAAAGCCTCTTTTGACTTAATTACTTATTCTTTGTATCACAATGGATGATTTAATTTGTTAACATCTGTCAAATTCTTTGTTCCCCTTTCTGGTGTTCCGTCTCCTTGGATTGTGTAAAAGGCCGACGCGAGAGTATTCAACTAAAACCAATATTTGTGCTTTTCATGTACAGAGAGCGTGTCCAATGCTTCATTTCATATTCTACTCTCTTACCACTGTCAAAAAGCAGCAGACGTTTTCATATTAGTTAAGAACTGTCACAGGAAAAAATCATTGCCGATGGACACTGCCTATTACACAGGATGATTTTACACCATTAACATGGTGACCAGGTCAGCCGTGGCAAAAGAAAGTCCTTTTTTTACACGACTTTTCTGTTTGAAACATGGAACCACAGAAGCAGAGACTGCGCTGCCTTTGTCCAGTACCGAACCAGAAACGCAGGCTTTAAAATTTTTTTTTTTTCTTCCATTGATATTGATCCTACCATTTACCCGAGGTCAAACTGCCTTTGTTGTTGCAGAAGCAAAAATGTGGGCTCTTTTGCGCCTATTCCCTCCCTTGGAGCGATAGGAGATACGTCTACACGAGCTGCCACATCGTGTCGATTTAATATGTGTGTGTGTGTGTGTGTGTGTGTGTGTGTGTGGGTGCGTGCGCGCGCGCGTGTGTGTGTGTGTGTGTGTGTGTGTGTGTGTGTGTGTGTGTGTGTGTGTGTGTGTGTAGTGGCCTGTGTGTAACCACGACAGAGCTGTTTCTTCTTTGTGGGTACCAGTGGCAGATGAAAAATAACTCCATGCGGCTTTAACGGATCTGGAAAAAAAATCCGTTTGTGTATGTCCAATCCTCCTGCCAGATCTCTGACGTAACTAAAACTTTGGGTTTCAAATATGTGTAGAGACAGATAATCAGGGGAATTCTTTATACACGGTATCACCGACAAGATAATTAACCACTAATTACTTCAAATGTCAGTATATCCGAAAATCAAGTAAGACCAATGTCGTAACTAATGATATTTAAGAAAGGTGTAAAGTTCAACCATTTCAGGAGCTCTGGGTGGTTGAGGCTTCCTGGGCAGCAAGAGCGGTTGGAAAAGTCCTCATGTTCAGACCGACTGATCATACTGCGAGTCCATGGAAAAGTCCTCATGTTCAGATTGACTGATCAAACTGAGAGTCCATGGAAAAGTCCTCATGCTCAGATTGACTGATCATACTGCGAGTCCATGGAAAAGTCTTTATGCTCAGATTGACTGATCAAACTGAGAGTCCATGGAAAAGTCTTTATGCTCAGATTGACTGATCAAACTGAGAGTCCATGGAAAAGTCCTCATGCTCAGATTGACTGATCATACTGAGTCCATGGAAAAGTCCTCATGCTCAGATTGACTGATCAAACTGCGAGTCCATGGAAAAGTCCTTATGCTCAGATTGACTGATCAAACTGCGAGTCCATGGAAAAGTCCTTATGCTCAGACCGACTGATCATACTGAGAGTCCATGGAAAAGTCTTTATGCTCAGACCGACTGATCATACTGAGAGTCCATGGAAAAGTCTTTATGCTCAGACCGACTGATCATACTGAGAGTCCATGGAAAAGTCCTCACGCTCAGATTGACTGATCAAACTGCGAGTCCATGGAAAAGTCTTTATGCTCAGGTTGACTGATCATACTGAGAGTCCATGGAAAAGTCTTTATGCTCAGACTGACTGATCAAACTGAGAGTCCATGGAAAAGTCTTTATGCTCAGATTGACTGATCAAACTGAGAGTCCATGGAAAAGTCTTTATGCTCAGATTGACTGATCAAACTGCGAGTCCATGGAAAAGTCTTTATGCTCAGATTGACTGATCAAACTGCGAGTCCAAGGAAAAGTCCTTATGCTCAGATTGACTGATCAAACTGAGAGTCCATGGAAAAGTCCTTATGCTCAGATTGACTGATCAAACTGCGAGTCCATGGAAAAGTCTTTATGCTCAGATTGACTGATCAAACTGAGAGTCCATGGAAAAGTCCTCATGCTCAGATTGACTGATCATACTGAGAGTCCATGGAAAAGTCCTCACGCTCAGACCGACTGATCATACTGAGAGTCCATGGAAAAGTCCTTACGCTCAGACCGACTGATCATACTGAGAGTCCATGGAAAAGTCCTTACGCTCAGACCGACTGATCATACTGAGAGTCCATGGAAAAGTCCTTATGCTCAGACCGACTGATCATACTGAGAGTCCATGGAAAAGTCCTTATGCTCAGACCGACTGATCATACTGAGTCTATGGAAAAGTCCTTATGCTCAGACCGACTGATCATACTGAGTCTATGGAAAAGTCCTTATGCTCAGACCGACTGATCATACTGAGTCTATGGAAAAGTCCTTATGCTCAGACCGACTGATCATACTGAGAGTCAAACATAAGTCAGCGAGTTCAGAAGTGTAAGTGAAACTGTCAGAGAAAACGTGCTTTGAAAATTCTTGAACAGATGCAGTTAAGCAGTAAATGGCTCTTTCTCGAGACTGGGAGGGATCAGTCAATGTTCTTTGAGATGATGCAAATGTTGAACAAAGCTCGACAAAAAGATCTTACTGATCAGACTGCTGGTGGGGTTCCTTGAGGAAAGAAGCGAGGTAAAAACGACCTTTGGTTTTAAGAGATTCATGGATTAGCCGGAAACAGCTGAAGAGACAAAAAATCTTTCAAGATCAATGATAGCGTTGCGCAAACGGGGCAGAATACCCATTACTATGGGCGCAACAGAACTGGAGAGTTCTTCAAATTTCTTTCGACAGCATCTGATCATTTAAATATTCATGGGCCTGCGGTGAATGCACTCCAACGTGATAAAGACAAATCAGCAGCAGCCCCTGGACTCACCTGCCTGTGGATGGATCTCTGGCACTTGGAAGTCCTTGCCCACACTCATTTGGACGTCATCATTGCGACAAATTCTGCACAACATATCAAGACACTGGAACTGAGTAATCAAATTTTATTGTTACTTGACCTTATCTGAAACAAAAAAAAACACAGAAAGTAGGGAAGGATTGGTACAGAAACAGGGCAAGCATCCAGGACATAGGAGCTAAAAAACAATCTAGCTACTGCCCACACACGTAACGTCCAGTCATACGATACACAGATATTGCTTTAATATCTGAAACTCAACGTGGAGCCACTAATCTTTTATTTAATATCTGATACAAATCCAAGACAAATAAACCAGTCGTCCAGATAAAAAAGAAAAAAAAAAAAAACCAAAAAAAAAAACAAAAAAATGAAATGTAAACTACACGTATTTAAAAGTACAAGTACTGCATATTGGCAAGTTCACAATAATTAACACATGTAGACAAAAACGTTTCCCGAATAGATCATTACAAAAATATTAAAACGAGAACAAATAATGAGTCAAATATGTAGTAGTTTTATGCTCAAATATTGCCACACATGTTGAGCTATTTTGTCGTTAGTGGGCACAAGGGACTTGCCGATTCTGATGAATAAATTCAAATACATCAAGCCTGTTTGACCGTCCGTCAGGACATTTTCATGATCTTTTAGCTTATACTGGGACAAAAAAATTACTAAAAACTGACACTACTGTATAAACTTGTTTTGGTAGCCACCTCGGTATTGAGCGAACTTGTACACGCGTGTGTCTGTGAATGGACTTTTGTTTATTCCACTGCAAAGGAGTCAAAATATGGAGATAGCACAAAGAGAAAATCACCAGTGTTGTGCCAACATGTTTCTCGGTATTTACTCTCAAAACTAAAGATAATCTCACGGATTATCTACGCAGACAGCACATGGAAAAACCACAGTTCATCAGCGTTATTTTTGTACCGATTATTATTTGATTTACTGTTGTCGCAGTGGTGATTACCTCCCTTGCACTAGTTTCCTTACGAACGAGAATGTCGGGGAAGCAAGGTTTTGTTGCTGTTGTTTTGTTTTGTTTTTGCGTTTAACTGCGAAACGTGAACGTTTATATAGCTTTATAGTTTCAAAGCTTCGCTGAAAACATTTCCGTAAGACGGGTCCACACCAAAATGTACAGAGTTCGTCCTCAGGAACGGTCTTTTTCCCCCACGAAGTTTTGTGTTAAAACCAATTTAGCAAAAATATCCAACCCCCTCTCCCTTGTCTGTCTGTATAAGCGTGTTGAAATCTACACTGCTGCTGATTTGCGATCGCCATCTGACTTAAGACCTGTATCAAAATGCAATAGGTTAGTCCTCCGACTGCATTCCGTCTTCTGCCTATACTACAGTACAGTGGGTTGATTGGCCGTTTTCGCGCAATCTTGCCGATAAACAAAGAAACCTAATGCTCGCGGTTGAAAGGTTTTCTCCTCGGCGGAGGATGATGTTCGTGAACTGGTAGTGCACTTTCAAAATATCGAGTAAAACGTGTACACTTACTCTTGTTCAAATTTTGACAGGATACGAAACACACACACACACACACACACACACACACACACACGTGCGCGCACGCACGCACGCACGCACGCACACACACACACACACACACACACACACACACACACACACACACAACGGTGTAAATTTACATCAACATAGTCTGGTGGTAAAGAAGCTGAAATTTAGCCGAAAAATAGTGTTAATGATTTATTAATAACACAAGAGAGGAGCTTTTTTCCTCAAGATTTTGTCCTTAAACTGGCTTTAACTTCGCTCGTGGCATTTACTGGGACATTTGATTATCTAACCCATGGGACAAACCTCTTTCTACAATTTAGAGGAAAACTTTACAATCATGAACGCATTGGAAACAAAGGCAAACTCGATGGAATCAATTTCAGTAATTTCAGTGCAAAGACGGTCACTTTTATTGTCTTCAAACGCTGCTGAACCAGCTCTAGCAGTGCTTGTCAATTAGTCATTCAATTGTAAATCCGATTTTTACAGTATTTTAAATACATGGGTGGAAAGGTCTGGGAGTCTGTTCCACGACCAAACTCCAAATTCTATCATGAAGCATGAGAAGCTTGAAGTGGAATGGCTTTGGACAGTATTCTTTGTTCAAGTTCTAGCGCCAGTATCTCAAGACAGTTTGTCACAGGGCAGCTGATTTGGTTTTTACTATAAAGAAGACCAAGTTTGGGATGCTAGCTTTGCCTTTCAAATGCGGAATAAAATATCTGATTTTCCGTTTTGCCTTGATGCGTTTCTCTCATTTCAAATATGTTAACTTTATAAAAGAAAGAACTGCAGCGGGCTTTAGATTAACCATCAAAACAGTGTTTAAAATGCTTTGTGGCTTTATGACGAGAGTAAACACACTTTGACTTAGAAGTAAGCGATCCAGGTATCATATTCGGATCTGTAAACGAAAGAGCGATCAAACTGAACACATGTGACTTTCATATTAATCATAAAATCGGTGATATGATCTTCAAGATGACAAAAAGAACACCAATTTCATGAAACTTGAAAAAAAAAGCTGACATTTAAAAACTTTATCAATTATTAAGAAAACTGCTATCACAACTGACCTTCATAGTTGACCTGACCATCTCCGTCGACGTCGGCCTCCCTGATCATCTCTCGTCCACCTCCTCGTCTGTCAGTTTCTCGCCCAGGTTGGTCATGACGTGTCTCAGCTCTGCTGCACTGATGAAGCCGTTGCCGTCCTTGTCAAAGACCCTGAAGGCCTCTCGGATCTCCTCTTCACTGTCGGTGTCCTTCATCTTGCGGGCCATCATCGTCAGGAACTCGGGGAAGTCGATGGTGCCGTTGCCTGGGAATAAAAAGACGCATAGAAGAAAGTCTGGTAATATAAAGCTCTCGTACATTTTTTTAAATAAATTTCTTCAGGACTCTAATGCTAGTTCTCCCCCCCCCCCCCCCCCCCCAACCATTGTCTCTGCGAAATTTTATATCTTCAATTTTTTTTTTTTTTGATCGATAATTATAAATCCTGTCGATTTGATTTGGAAATAAAGACCGTAGAACTAGAAGAGATATACAGAACCATGGGTAAAGTCTGGCATGTTTGGGTGGCTTCTGCCCTGCCCTGACAGACGTGCACAAGTTGTTATACTATATATGTTGTTATATCTCTAGAATCAGCAATCAGAAGGAATTCTGCAAATCCTTAACAGAATAAATAATGGAGCTTACTATACGGCGTATCCTCGCTCAACTCTTTGGAAACATTGAACATTCCTTTCCCCTTTTCCCGTTGAAATGATGATGCAAAACTTTTTTTAAACGTCTGTTTCCACATTAACAAATGTATTCCTATAACCTAAGTGGTCATGTGAGAGTACCGACTATTCTTTTCCCTCGTTACTTTGCCTTCTCCGTTCATACAGGGTAAACGCTATCACGACTAGGGAGACTAGGATGGCATGTTAAAGCCAGGACACGAATTGTGGTCACCATGGTGGGTCGCATTTAATCTTGGCTTACACAGGTTTTTGAAAACAAATATTCAAAATGGAAGCAATAGCTAGAAGTAAGCACTCTGCTAGAACCTCACCCTCTTCATCTTCATCCCCGCCCGCCCCCCAATTTTTACCAGAAAATTTTCAAAATTACTGAACTCTGTCGCAATTGAAGCGCTTCAAAGTTACTGAACTCGTCGCAATTGAAGCGCTGAAATGATTCAGTGAAACGATGTTGAAATCAAAAGAAGAAAAACTTTTCTGTCGAGTTCATACAGCAAAATTCTAGCAGAGTGCTTACTTCTAGCTATTGCTTCCATTTTGAAGATTTGTGTGCAAAAATGGTGGTTTAACAAACTGAATGCCGACAGATTCTAAAATATACGTAAATCCGATATGACATCAAAATGGCTTAAGGATTACACAAACCAGTATAACTACGTGAAACTCTGCATCAAATGCCATGTTTACCATAATTGGTAGATTTTCTTTTGTATACAGTGCAAAACATTCCACCGACTCTTTCCGGACCTGTTAAAATAGCAATTTAAGTAGGGCAGTCACTAAATGAAAATGTGTTCTGTTTATTTATTCACGTTTTCAATAGCTTGCCGTGTGAGAAAAAAACATATACCCGTTTTGATGTATTGCCTGAAAAGACGCCACAGGGCTATGCAAGACAGAAAAATCGATCTAAAAACTTTTGTCCTAGGGCAGATGACGTCTCAATTCATTGACACAAATGGACTGTAACAGCCCAGTTTTTAACATCAAATAAAACGATCATTTTTTTCCCATTTCGAAGACGATATAATCATCATGAATACAAGATTTTTTAATCCCTCTCTTATAGATACGGATCACTATGATACTACACACACACATACACGCACACGCACACACACACACACACACACACACTA
>JADBJO010001287.1:387500-390000 GCA_016801955.1 Conus betulinus
TTGGTGAACACTGAGCTTCGTTGGCCGGGCGGAAGGGGGGGAGACCTGTTTTTATTATTAACAACAACAAGAAGAAGAAGAAAAGGCGCGGAGGTGCTCCTCGTCTTTTGTCGCGTTTGACGCAATGCGACACTGGCGTTTGGGAGAGTTTACTTTGGTAGGTTGAAGGGGTGTAAGGTAAAGACGGGCGGAGGACCTGCTGCAAGCCTGAACGGGACTATGACACTGGACACCAGGCCTAACAGGGCCCAGTCTGAAACTCCATGGTACTTGTGCTGTATTGGGCCTGGGACCCAAAGGCATGACCCCCAGTCACAGTTATTCCGTTAATGCCCATTACAACCAGGGCCCAGTCCCATTAGGTCCCAGTTTCAATTGGACCCCGTACCAATAAGGCCCAGCACCATTGCACTTTCTTATCGATGGAGTCCATCCACTCCTCTCACGAGCGGTAGAGATTAAAAAACAGAGAGCGACAGGAACAGAATGATGGACGGAGAGACATAAGGTTTGAGGAGGGGTATGAGTGAGGGGAGAGGAGGGGGGGGGGGGGGGGGGGATAAGAGAGAACTTTCCTCCTTCTCTGCTTGTTAGAGCAGATTTCTTTGATTTTAACTGTAGCACTAATGGTAGATTTAAATATCTTAAACGCATTTTATATTGCGATCCTTGATCAGATAGTTAGTTTTTTCTTTCTCGGCAACAGCAGACAAATGAGTTGAACCTGAACTGAGATGCAGCGGAGCAGAGATGTCTTGAATTCAGTACTTACTATGGTTTGTCCCTGGCGTCAGTCTGCTGTTTATAATTATTTTTATAATTAATGTTGTAATTCACAGAAGTCTTCTGAAAGTAAGCCTGGATGCTAAACCCTTTTTTTTTCAAGTGTTAAATCGTTTCTCTAGTTCCCAGAATTCCATTTGAGAGTAAATGTTCATGCTAAACTCGCTATTTTTGCATATGAAAGTTCGAATTGTTACTCTTCACAGAAATCAATGAAAGTGCCAAACTAAATGTTAAACTCATTGTTTTTGCGAGTGTGTGCATAGGCCTACTTTTAATGTGTATCAATAGCATGCTAGTAAAGTTAACAATTAAAAGAACAGAGAGAGAGAGAGAGAGAGAGAGAGAGAGAGAGAATATGTCTTTTTCTTTTGTCACTGTTTCTATCTTTGTCTCTGGTTGCCGAGTTATTTCCTTCATTCTCTCCTGACTATACTCAGAGCATTGGAATGTTTGACCAGATAGTTTCGTTGTTTCAAGCCGGTAGGTATTTATGTTGCCTTTTGTACTTATGTCGCCCTCATGAACGTTTCAGTTTATACTTGGGCCGTACTGGAATTCGGTCCAATGGAACCGGGCTCTAACAGGAACTGGTGTTACGCATACTTCTACTTTTGTATTTTCGTTATTACTCCATGACCTCTTCTGAAACGCGGGGGTGTTGTCTAGTTGAAATAGACGTAGGAATGACAAATAGAACACACACACACACACACACACACACACACACACCCCCAACCCCCCACCCCCCCCCCCCCCCCCACACACATATTCCTTCCCCTGATGTTTCTTCGCTGTCTTCGCTCCTATCCTCTCGCCATGTCACCGTCTTCACTCACACCCCCCTAGGTGATACGTCCCACTTCAAGGCTTACCTCATGCGTGACTGCCGCAATGCGACAAACTCAACCAAAGACAAGGCCCGCGGGGATACTAAAAATAAAATCTACTGAGAAGGGAGTGGAGGGGGTGGGACCCCTAGAGGCTAGACTAGTTTGCCCACTTTCGTGCGGCAATCACAACTTGTTCTCTCTCACAATCGCCGCCGTCTGTGTTGTTTCCTCCCGACTGTCGTCTCTTCGAAAACCGCCATGGTAAGTTTTGGGAACTCTGATTTTTTTGCACTCTGATTGGCGGTATGTCAGGGACACGCGAGCTTTTATTTGTTTATATTTCTTTCTGTTTATTGGGGGGGGGGGGGGGGGGGGGGGGGCAGGGGGCTGCACAGGTACGGGTAAGACAAGATAAATTTGTGGATGGAAAGAAGCGTAACTAATGATTTTAAAAGCAGCCATCTGTCAGAGGATTATCTTATTCCACGACCTTTCAATCAATCAGTTATCCGCACATACCTGTGGCTCTGTAGCCACTGGCCAGTTAGGCGAAATTTCAGGTAACTATGTGCATTTTTTTTTTCCCCACAGGGTTGATCGTGCGAATATGAATTTGTATTGTCAGATTGAAAACACAAGTGTCTGTAGTATTATCAGTACGTTTTCATCATACCCCAGTGAAAAGACTGTGACGATGCCCTACAGATCGTGATACGCCGTTGTTTTGTAAATACCGCCAGTAATCGATCCGAGTATGGATCTGGATGTACGTCGAACGATCAAACCGTGAAATCATTTCTGTTATTGATACCTATGAGGATACGCTTTGCCGGCAAGCAGCTATCGCATGAAATTATTATTACGAAGCCATGAACTTTTTTTTT
>JADBJO010001287.1:395000-407500 GCA_016801955.1 Conus betulinus
ACACCACCTGATTTTTGGAACTATTTGCGGCCTTGGAAATCATATTTCGAGATTTAAACTCGATGTTTTTGTGGATGTAATAGCAAAACAAAAGTTTTCTGTAAATCATGTGACTCTAACAAGAAATTTCGAAATTGTTTATTCCCTGTTCTTCCACATTTGCCATTGTGCCCATGCTGAACCTGTTTTAACAAATACACGCCCATTGTGGTAGTGACAGTTCAAAGAAAATATTGTAAATAATTTCTTTTATGTGCTGTAAGAATAGATCATTGTTGTATGATCATTGGTGTAAGAACAGAGAAAATTACAGTGTTTATTCTGTTCAGGAATTTGTCAAAACCTGCTCTAGAGCAACATCAGGACACACAGACACCAAAAGAAAGCCTTTTTTTTTTCGCCTGTAAATGGCAGAATCAACAGGGTCTGTGCAGGCAGGGGAAAATTTGAAAATCAGGGGAGTTCAGAAAGAAAATGTAACGGTGAAAATTCATGAATTGAAAGTCGGATTTTACCAATAATCAGACTCTGTAACGTCCATGTTAAATCGCTCAAGGTTATCGTTTTATTCGTCATCAGTACATGTCCTTTCTCAGGTAACGGCACCATCGACTTTCCCGAGTTCCTGACGATGATGGCCCGCAAGATGAAGGACACCGACTCCGAGGAGGAGATCAAAGAGGCCTTCAGGGTTTTCGACAAGGACGGCAACGGCTTCATCAGTGCAGCAGAGCTGAGACACGTCATGACCAACCTGGGCGAGAAGCTGACAGACGAGGAGGTGGACGAGATGATCAGGGAGGCCGACATCGACGAGATGGTCAGGTCAACTATGAAGGTCAGTTTATCGATTGGACTTTGATCGTCTTGTGTTTACAAAACAAAACTTTAAGTTTTATCAATGCCATTTTTTTTTTTTACAGCAGGGCATTTTTTTTTTTTCATTTAGGCTATTTTCCCCAGATGTAAACGTTGCGCTCCAGAAGACTGCACATAGAGTGTATCCACCCCTACTCCCGACTGCACTCGTGTAGTGTTCTTTATTGGGATATGGAGGGATTCATAGGTCACAAAAATGAGTGTCAGAATGAAAGGATGGAGTACATAGGTAAGATGCCGCGAACAAAAATAAATCTAGAAAGAGAGGGAGTTATAGTTACCGCCAAGGACATAGAGAAACAAAGCACAGGACAGGACAAATGTAGGACTTTTATGTCCTCGGCGGTAACTAACCCCCTCTCTTTCTAAATTTTGCTTCATTTTCTACCCTCAGTCACTTCGTTTTTAAAAATAAATCTATAAAACATTCAGCTATCCGCAGTGTCCTGAGACCGAAGCATCCTGAGCATAACTTTCCTCTCAAATACCAAATGAAAGCAGTTGTTACAAGATTAAGCTGTTATCAGAATGTGGCTTACGCATCCGTTGCTTCCTTTAAAACAATATCTCATATTGTTCAGTGACTCTTGATTGTTGTGGTCGCAAGAATAATAAATTGTAACAAGTATTCCACACCCTTCTTGTTACTTATTTTATGTTCCAGTTATTCCCCGCCAATGTTCAGTTCAAATGGGGAAAAAAAAAAAGCGGCGACACATCGAGCGACTGGAGTCAGTATCCTCTCATTTGTTTTTTTATCTTTCGTCACTTGCCAGATCAAAGCCCCACACTTTGGGTCCGTTGACTTTACAAACAGATCACCCAAATGGGTGTAAGTTCCCTTGATGGTATAGAACGCAAAACCAGGAGTTAAAAAACAGTTTCAGCAAGCCCTTTCTCGCAGGGTGCAGAATGACAATCCAGGGTTCCAGTTTAACACGTGTTGTGCAGTTTTCTGCTTGTGTTTCTCCCTTCCATTCACCCAAGAGAGAGAGAGAGAGAGAGAGAGAGGGGGGGGGGGGGGGGAGGGGGGAGATAGAGTATAGAGTACTGAGCCATTTTGTTAAGCCACGATTTTTAGAAACGAGTGATAAATCTAAAGCTAATCATCGTTTGAAAGCGCGATTCAAGTCAAGGATTTCCGTTTGCAAGATTGGTCTCCCTCAAAATAGGCGTAAAAATCAATGTGTTCATATTCATGTACGTGATATATGTCTTGGCTGCATCCGATTCTGCCACGCCCCCCGACCAATCCGATTCCACACCATTCGCCAATACATTCCAGGCGCAAGGAATGTAACACATCAAATACGAAAATGACTGTTGACACTGCTTGTTTAAATGTCGTGTGCAGAGTTTGTGAAAATGATGATGAGCAAGTGAGCGGGAGCGACGTCGTCCAGCAGCCAGCGATCCATGTACACACAGGTCAGTCCACAGTATACTGCACTGCACTGCTTTAATGTGATACTGCATCCGCCATATTGATTTTAATCGGTCAGAAGTCGCTCTGGTGGACGGATTCCTCACTATTGTACGGTCTGTGACTGTTCCTTATACCACACAGCCCCCCCCCCCCCCCCCCCCAGACAGTTGAACAGTCGTTAGTGTTGTATACTTACCAAGTGGTACAATGTTGCATTGTATTTTGTTTCCCTGTACACCAGTTTATCAAATCAAACTGCCCCGGGTTCATACTCTCACTGCGTTGCTGAAAGAATCACACAATCCTGTAATGTGACCCGTCTCATGAGTATTTGCTGCAGTCAGTCTCTTGTGTTATTTAATTTATCAAAAGGAAGTGCCAACAGAATGTAGCAGCTACATACATCAAAGAATCTCTTACTTACAATGCGTGCTTGCAGCTTATCTTCTATTTCGTCTAAAAGACTGGCACACTGACCGCCCAGGTATGATTAATTGAAACGCACAAGACCAGAGGTGGTTTTTTTTGGGGGGGGGGGGGGGGGGGGGCAAATGTGTCATGACCATTTCTTCTCTTTCCACAGGAAAAGAAAAAAAGCAAAAAAAAGGAGAAAAAAACACACGCACTCGCACACAAGTACACTACTCATACATATATGGAAGTAAACGCAAATACATGGGAGCACATGCATACATGGAAGCACATGCTCACAAACATGCATGTATGCACACACATGAAAATACAAACCGCAATCGGTCTAGTGTCCCGAAAGCACACGCTGACAAGCACATGTATACTTGCGCACATTAATATGTATTATGACACTTCTCTTTCTTCTACATCAATATCATAACTTTTTATATAACAATAACTGCATTATTTTGCTGACATCTGGTTTACAGGAGCGCACATGGGCAGGGACACAGAAAACCTGAGGGGAACAGAACGGACTGTTCACCATGTACGTCACGGGATCCAGACAACCGTGTCCACAGTGTCCGCCGTTACCTTCTTGTTGTGTGGATGGAAAGCGCTTGGACTGTCATTACAGAGAATGTGTGCCTGTCTACTCAACTATGCATTCCATAGATGATGCCATATCTTCCCTTTTCATTAATCATAGAGCATTATCATCACTAGATCCACCATTATTGATCAGCTAATGCAGCCTACGGTGCTGGAAAAACCGGAGGGCATTAGCTGTTGATGTGTATATATTTCACCTCGATCAAATTGGCGGAAAGTTCTTTTAAATTGTGAACTCTTGAAAGAGCCTCGGTTTCATTTCTGTCATTTATGTGGGCTGTTCAGGGAAAATGAAAATTTTTCATGAAAAACTTTCAGTTTAACTTTAAGGGTTCGGGGGGGGGGGGGGGGGGGGGGGGGTGTTGTGTGAGAAACTGAGGATCGTTGCCAGTGTAAATGTGTTCAAAAGTGCTGGGTTGTCTTTCTCTAGATTCAAATCATGCCATCGGTGATTTGTTAAAACTAGTTGATCATCAGCTGTGTTTGATCAGAAATATTTGTCATTTTTCAGGGGCCTTAACACGTACATTTCATAACTAGCATGTGGGTTTTTTTTAAGTTTTACACAAATAAAAGCAAAATATTATAACACCCTGTATTGTGCTGACTGACTTTCCATGTTCTTTTCCCTTTTTTTTCGGGTCAGTAGTTATTTTTCCAAGTTTCTTCGTTTAGAGATGCGCGCGCTCTCTCTCTCTCTCTCTCTCTGTCTCTGTCTCTCTATCATATCATGGCGGTGCGCTAATATGAATGTTCAAAATTTACAAACAGGAAAACATTTTAACGAAAATGTTTATTTTCAGACTTTTTTTCTCTTAAATTAAACACATAGTCGCTACATGTAAATATTCCTTGCTGAATTTAAAGCAGTTGTTGCAACGTAGACATGATCTTTCAAAGTGACAGATGCATGGAAACACTTTGTGTCATTGATGACACGGGAAACGGCATCAATAGATTAGTTTAGAAGGAAAAAAAAAAACAGACCTGATTTTGACTTTGATGAACATAAAGAAAATCAAGTTACACACAAACTAGGCAATGCATGAGCAGTGTCACGTTCACTAGGGCACGTGTCGCAAGAAAAAAGCGACTTCTTTCTCTTCTCATCTCCAGCCCCTTCCGCACTGAACATTTTGCTTGAAACGCTTGCGCTCGCTCGCTCGCTCTCTCTCTCTCTCTCTCTCTCTCTCACATATGTGAACAGACGTAAAACCGAACACTACACACACACACACACACACACACACACACACACACGAATGCTCTCGCGCCCCCGTACACACACTTAGGTTTCCTGATTTACAATCGGTACGACGGTATACTTGAGTTCCCAAAGCATGTCAGTATTTACGATTAACGGTTCGTACCGCCAGTAGTAAAACCTCAAATTCATGCAAACTGCAAATCATTGCTGAATCTTTACATTGCTTTCTTTACATGTGTGTTATTTCTTTCCTAAGCTGTGTTACTGAAGCTAACCTCGACAACTGATGTGTTCGTTAAGTCTACACTTTTTTTTTTTAAAGCTGAAGTAACTGACCACAGACATTCTGCATCTGATGTGTTCGTTAAGTCTACACCACATTTTTTTTTCTTAAACCTAGAAGTTACTGACCACGTGTCATTCTGGTATTCTCAGACAACTTCCGGTAGCATCAACTTTTTGCAGTTCACGATCTTGGTGCTGTAGAAGTGTTGAGAACGAACGATCGGACACTCAAAACCAGCCTCCACGGAACATGCAAGAGAACAGAAAGTGAGGCATGGCACGCAAAGAGAGAGACTGACAGACAACATTGCTAAGTAAATCAGGAAGGACTTGGCTGCAATCCACTACCGTGAGACGAGGAGACAACTGCTGCAGCGTTTATCTCTGCATTGCCTCCCACGGCCCTATTTTATTTCAACGAAGAGGGTGTGGTATTTAAAGAGACAGAAACTAAATTATTACTTCCGTCATTTTTGTTTCTATTACTGTTATATCGGTGGACTTGATTCGCCGCATTCTCTCTTACCCCTTTTTTCTTTTTCTTTTTTTTTTTTTTTTTTTTGGCTAGCTCACATTCCGTATCACTTGCGAGGCATAACCCCCCCCCGCTCATTCAGCTCCCTGTCTACAGCCACAGATAGTTCTGCTGCTGCCCCGGCAATTCACAGGAAGCAATAAAAAAAAAAAAGTCGTTAGGAGGCGGCCCATCAAAGCAGTCACAATGGCGGAGTCACTTCAATGGCGTTCAGTGCGGTCTGTACTGATCCAACGTACGCTGAACACCAGCTACTAAGCCCTTCTAGTGATGGTAATATTGGTTCAGTTCTGGAACCAAATCAAAGTGAGTGCAAGCCCCCCCTCCGGAGAGAGCCCCCACGTCCCTCCAACGACAGAACCCCATAACCTTGCCAGTACCGGCAACCTCAGTACGAACTCACCTAGAGCACTGACGGCAGTGAACACGAAAACTGAAGCAGAGCCTGATGGGCCACGGAATTCGAGACTTTTTTTTTTTTTTTTTTAAACATGTTGACTGATCGGGGTGAGCATGATGAAATTCAAGCAATGAAGTTGCAGTCTAGTCGGAGACCACTTGACAGAGCTGTCCTCTACGCTCCATTTCACAATACCCAAGTCAACGACGACGCCGAAGGATAAAGACAACTACAGTGGTGGTCAGTCAAACCGAGCAACCCACTCACAGACGGTCAATTACACGGAAGGAACTCGACAGTGTGGTTGCGATTGTTCCAGCTGAACCCATATCCAAACTCAAGATTGGGTAGGCGCCGGTCCGAGCAGAAAAAAAAATCCCATTGATAAGGCTGACGGGAATCGAATCTATAACCTCTCTGTCGTGAATCAGCGACGCTGGCCACCGTGTCACGGGGCCGGTCGATTCGCCGCATTCTGTAACTTCTTGGCGATTGGAAAGGAGAGCCCTTCGAGTCCTGCTGTTGACAACCAGCGGCTTTTCACTCGTAGTATGCAGCTTGAGCTAGGAAGATCTGTCCAACAGTGTTTCCCCGTAGCACATCCGTTCTATCAAACTACACAGGCCTACTGCTCAGCCGCTTGCAACAATCTGCATTACCGATCTTAACCTGTTAACACCGAATCTGCGTTCTGCACGTTCTCAAAACTTCCAGCCTTTGCCACAAGTGTGTCTGTGTTTGTATTTGCACTTATCTGTTATGGGTTTGTTTTATTTCTGATTCAGTTCCTGAATGTGTGAAGGAATGCATTGAAGTTTCACACTGAAGCTCAATTATATAAAGAGAGTTCTCTCTATTTGTACTGGCTTGTTTTATCATTCAAGTATTCCCCGAATATGGAGATGGTGGCCTTAATGGGGGGAGAAAAAAACGGCCATACACACAAAACTCCACTGCCTGTAAGCTTACAGGCAGTGTCCGCAGGAGTATCAGCCTGCGTACGCAGAAAGAAAGAAAGAATCATTCAAGTCTGCTATGAGGCGTGCCTATGTATTCGTACACGTTTGCGCTTTTGTGCGCATTTTTGGGTTCGCCTTTTAATGTTTACACATTCCTTTGTACTTGCACATATATATGGAATGGAAGATAACACGTAATAAACTAACAGTGATGAAAGAATAGTAAAAACAAGAACATAAAGAGCAAAAAAAAAAAAAAAAAGCCAACACGATAAAAGGATGACAAATTTAATGTTTTACTTTGCAATCTACTGCACAACGCATCAACCAGAGTTGCAAAGCGAAACACAAACAACCCTTCCACAACCGACAAACTGACCTTCGTCAAAATACACACACACACACGAAATGACAACCACATAAACACAAACGCAATATGCAATTAATGAGGAATTCAAGTTCAGCTTCGTGATCATGGCGTCCCCGCCGACCACACAAGGTCTCTTCAAGGTTTTCTACCATACAGTGAGAAAAAAGGCAGCTCTGTAGGTCAAGTCACAGCATGACAGCTAACCTACTGACATCCTCAAGGAAGCATTGACGAGGCCGTCCTGAAAGACATCGTTCTGCTTGGCCCGTCCTGAAAGACATCGTTCTGCTTGATTTACCACCCACAGCCTAAAAAAGTGTTCAAAAAAGAAAATGTGTAACCAGCTAAAAAAAAAACCCACACACTCAGGAACAACAAATAAATTGTAGGATATAAAACTCTCAAGAACAAAAAAATAAACTGTAGGATATAGAAACTCTCAATAAACAACAAATAAAGTGTAGGATTCGAGAGCCTACTTCAAAAAAAAAAACAAATTGTAGGATATAGAACTCTCGAGAACAACAAATAAAGTGTAGGATTCGAGAGCCTACTTAAGAACAAAAAAATAAATTGTAGGATACAGAACTCTCAAGAACAACAAATAAAGCAACAAATAAAGTGTAGGATTCGAGAGCCTAATTTATTTAAGAACAACAAATAAACTGTAGGATATAGAACTCTCAAGAACATTTACAAAGTTCTATTCCCTACATTTATTTGTTGTTCTTGAAATCCCTGTATTTGTTGTTCTTGAGAGTTCTATTCCCTACGATTTATTCGATTTATTTGTTGTACTTGAACTCTTCCCTACGATTTACACTTTGTTGTTCTTGAGAGTTTTATTTGTTGTTCTTGAGAGTTCTATTCCCTACGATTTATTTGTTGTTCTTGAGAGTTCTATTCCCTACAATTTCTTCTGGAGCAAAACAAGCCTTAGGGACAGATAGACACGTCGGAATAGACAGCTACTGGCCACTCTTCACAGCGCTGACACTTTTACTGCCGAACTACCACAGTACAACAGAAAGCTGGCGAGTTAAAAAAAAAAAAAAAAAAATGTAGCCTGAGGAATGTGTCGATACTGTCCTGATAAAAGACAGGAATTACACAGAGGAGGGGGGGGGGGGGGGGGGGGGGGGGGAAGGTCACAATTGCCAGCTTTCGGAACCATTTCTTACACGGGGACAAACGGCTTTAAGGCACTGCATGAATAATCGAAGAGAACGCTGTTCATATTTGAATGGACTCCTTTCCTCGCGCCAGCCAGCCATACACACGCTCACCTGCGCGCAAGCGACGCTCTCTTGAACCAAAGATCAGAAACCGCGGTCGGTTTGTCCCATCCACAATGTAAGTCTACTCCAAAACACGTGTGGAGATGCCGATTCCCGCGAGAGAGAAATTCGGGGTTGTTACAAAAGCATGCACAAGAATCATAGACCATGGTCTCCAAAACCAGCGTTTAATTCATGCCGGCACACTCCTAGGCAAACCGATTAGCTGGTCGACCAAGCCGGTCACCGTATCTCGGACTAAGTCATCATCAGGTCTGTATTCTCCTAAACCAGCTTTGAAGGCTCGCTGCTTTATTTAAAAAAAAAAAAAAAAAAAAAAAAAAAGCCGACAACCAAACAGGAGTCGCGAGGACCTGAATCTATTATGAGTTTTTGTTTTGCTTTTTTTTTTTTTTTTTTTTTTTGCATATCCTGTTTTATTCAGTGACTGCTGCTGCGAATTCTCGCTTGTATGTTGTCCTCTGTCCGTGTGTGTGTGTGTGTGTGTGTGTGTGTGTGTGTGTGTGTGTGTGTTCGTTTTTTTGTTTTGTTTTGTTCGTTTTTGCATATCCTGTTTTATTCAGCGACTGCTGCAATTATCGCTTGTTGTACGTTGTCCCCGTGCGCGCGTGTGCGCGTGTGTGTGTGTGTGTGTGTGTGTGTGTGTGTGAGAGAGAGAGAGAGAGAGAGAGAGAGAGAGAGAGAGAGTGTGTGTGTGTGTGTGTGTGTGTGTGTGTGTGTGTGTGTGTGTGTGTTTTTTTTTTTTAAATCTCCCTCCTCCACCCTGATTATTTAAATCAAGAAATATGACTATCCCTTGTTACTAGCCCCACAGGCTATGTCTTCCATTCCTACTTTAATATTTTTTTTTTAATTGAAAATGTGGCCCCATAACGCAAATCAAAATTCCTTCTTTTCCCTTCATTGGGCACGGACGCCCGTGACTGGCTCACATTTGACATGTGTTGAGTTTTGCAGCGCAACAAGCTTGACCAGATATTCGCAGAACGAAAAAGCGTACTTGTACACAATGGCCCACTATTTAGAGGTCCTGGTGATTTGCCGAATACTCATAAGACTGTTAATCCTCTGGCCTGCCCCCCCCCTCACGTCCCCAAGATGTATTAGACAAATCCATAGACACACTTATCATCACTCCTGATTGCAGTCCTGAACATCTAGGCCGGCTGATCAGTGGTGGTCTGCTTTTTATAATGACGATGGAGTAGTCCATACGTACAACTGAGAAATGCTGACGAAGAGCTGAGAAATGGCGACGATGTCATTATGGAATGCAAAAGTTCAGCAGACAAGCAGAGTATCTACAGTCCAAACGGTTTCCGTCCAAACAGCAAGAAGGTTCCAGCAGATACTGGGGACACGGCTGTCTGGCGCCGTGACGTAGGCTACGCGGTGTTCAAGTCTGTTCTGTTCCAAAGGCTTTTCAGTGTTCTTGTCTGTACGGCTCCTGTCAATGAAATGAGAATAGTGTGTAAAAAAACAGTGACAGGATCAATGCAATATTCAACATGTTTTGATGATAATACGTGGTTTTTGTTTTTTTTTTTTAAACGACATTCTGTTTTCTCTTCATGAATGAGTGCATAAATGCTGCGACGGAGTATGACCTTGCATTATGCTGGCGCACCGTGTGTTATTATTATTTTTTTTTTAACCAAGACTAAAGGGATTGATAAGTAGATGCAAAGTCCAGTATAAAACTGAACCACACGTCGACAGAATATACACAGTATGGACTGGACAGAATTAACAAGTGTGTATTTTTTTAACGACCAAAAACATAAATTTCAGGCAGAAATTTGATGACACAAAAAAAACAACTTATGTAATGGACAAACCAAACAACATGACGCAAAATCATACAAGGCGCTTAACATACAGGACTGAACTACGAGTACTGGCACAACGCTCACGCAGGACAGTTACATGCCACTGAAATGCCGAGTCGTCTGTGTGTTCAGTCTGGTACAGTAGAACATAGTGCAGAACAGTAGCCCCTGGACTGACCTGTGTGTGCTGATGGACCGCCGGCTGTTGCATGGCCTCACCCCTGCTCACTTGCTGGTCATCATCTTCACAAATTCTGCACAACACAGTCAAGCGTTTACGGGGCAAACATCTGTTGGTTAGCGCCACGCGCGTTACGCACGTTTGACACGTCAGACAAACATCTGTTGGTTAGCGCCACGCGCGTTACGCACGTTTGACACGTCAGACAAACACCTGTTGGTTAGCGCCACGCGTGTTACGCACGTTTGACACGTCAGACAAACACCTGTTGGTTAGCGCCACGCGCGTTACTCACGTTTGACATGTCAGACAATCACACACAGATACATTCAGAAAGGCGGAGGGGGGTGTATCCTCATGTTCCGACGCTCGGCACGTTTGGAGACTTTGATGTCTCTGTTGGTAACGGCCCGTTCTGTCATTCCGGCAACTTTTGCGTGGCATAACGTACCGACCACTTATGTCTGAACATCTTAACGTGGGCAAATGGTTGGAGCGTTTGTCTGCAGAGCTAACGGTTGTGAGTTCGAACATACGTAACTTTTTCGGCTTGAAAGCCCTCTCTGTCCACCTAGCAGTAAACGGGTTCATGGTTCAGTTCAGGGAGGCTAAAATGCGACGGAAAGAGTGGGATGGGCTCTGCAGTCCTTTGTCATGCCCAAGACACAGTAAACCTCTAACAGTTCACTGTCCCTACGACCGAGAGACTATGGAACTTTCACCTCTTTCTCTCCGTGTCTTTCTCCGCTGCAATTTTCCCCAAGATGCAAGCAGTCAATATCGCACCTTTTGTTGTAAGCCAGTCTCTTTTTCACTGGCAATGCTCCTCTCCCCCACTCTCTCTCTCTCTCTCTCTCTCTCTCTCTCTCTCTCTCTCTCTCTCTCTCTCTTTCATGAAGCGCTAGCACCACGGTTACAGACCAGTTACATCACAATCTTGAACATGAAGATAGATCGGTCCAGAATGTACACGTGTCTGGATTTCGATTGTTCTCCATTTCGCATACAGTCCTTCGAATGAGACTATAAACCGAGGTTCCGTGGGTGAACACCCGCATAACATCTTGCACACACGTAAAATCTCATCACCAACTTTCGGTATGCCAGTTTGGCCGTTGGCATGGATGACACGTTACACACAGCATGCACCTTCCCCGAAGTTGGAGTATGGCTGCCTTAATGGCAGGATAAAAAAAAAAAGATCCTTCACACAAAACACTACTCCCTTTGTTGGGTAGGTGGGATTAATCCTTGCCTTTCTATACTGGGGATGTCCGCAGGAGTATCAGCCTGCGTACGCAGAAGGAGGAGGTTGTTCTGCTAGTAGGCGTTTAGTAGCAAGTGCTCGCAGGTGGCCAGTTGCTCTGTTTGTCTGGTACAAGAGTTGACATTCGTCTAGTGTGTGTCCTGGGGTATCCAGGCGTTTTAGCTGCAATACCAACACGTCGTTTTGATGCTGTTGCTGTTGTTGTTGTTGTGTGCATGGGTTTATTGCGACTTCTCAAACGTTTTTCTTGTCTACGAGTTGAAACGGATTATTGAAATTCTGCCATCCTGGTGTATTCTAGGGTAATAAAGTATTCCACCCAACAATTAGACAGCACTTGCGGTTCCAACAAAGCTTAAAATAATACTGTACTCTGCATAGCGTGTAATTATGTACGTGTGCGTATGCCAATAAGCGGGTGTGCACGTGCAGGACGTGTGTGTGTGTGTGTGTGTGTGTGTGTGCGTGTGTGTGCGCGTGTGTGTGTGTGTGTGTGCGCGCGCGCGCGCGCATGTGTGTGTGTGCGTGCATGCACGTCTGCGTGTGTGTGTGTGTAAGCCCAATGAACAGACAAGCCGAGGGCCAGATAGGCAAACAGAGGAGGCAAGAATATGGAGGTGAGAGAAGGGTCGGGAGACGTGGGGGGGGGGGGGGGGGGGGGGGGGGAGAGGGGAAAGATGACCAATTTCAACCAGGTAATGGAATGACAATTCGCAGAGCGTTTTATTGAATGTCGTCGTTGCAAGCGTGATTCCGATTGAATGCTACTGTAAATGGTGGGGTCACCGTTTCTCAGACATTACAATGGGAATTTCTGGCCTTAGCGTGACTTTTTTAT
>JADBJO010001287.1:412500-427500 GCA_016801955.1 Conus betulinus
GCTGCATTTGCTGGAACTGAACACCTCTCTGAAATCTAATAAACACATTTTTTTTTTTTCCCTTGGGTTCCCAGTCACGTGGGCTCTCGAGGCAATGAACTGCTTGATCACCTTGCTATGAAAGCCAGAGTTCAGCAGATTCTTTATGCTTCAGACCGATCCAAAACTTAAAGCTCAGACTCAAGTCAAGAGACCTCTGGCAAGAGGAATGGAGCTCGCAGACGAATAACAAACCCTTCCCAAATCCGTCCAAACCTTACGAGTTTGTATCATGTGCCACTGGCGGCTTTAAAGAAGAAACAAGTCTCGTGCACACTTTTTACACCGACTCCTATCTTTGGATCTGTGCAGCACCTCCACCGTGCAATCCACGTGATGTACCACTCACCATAACAAGCCTATTCTAACAGTGTTGGGAAGGCATGTAGACATAAACACCTCACAGCAGACTCCACGAAAACCCCGTTCAGGGATGTTCCACTTGATGTGATTTTCGAGTATCTGAAGCAGATGAGAACTTTTCATCTAATTTAACTGTTCGAGGAAAAAAAAAATGTGATCCCAGCTTCTTCTTAGAAAATCTGCTTTAAAGAGTTATGCGTGCGCGCGCGTGTGTGTGTGTTTTCAAAATCCCTTCTGAGAGTTGACGCCAGCAGCATGACAGACCTGGTGTGTCCGATGCGGGTGGCTGAGCAATGAGTGACATGAATTGAACTGAATCGGCACATTTCCGTTGATTTCGTGGGTAATAAAAAAAAACCTTATTTCAACTGCAACATTTCGAAATCCCGATTCAGGAGGATGATTTGGAGGTTTCCGAACATTCCTCCTCGTGAATGCCAGCCGCTGATTTAGTGCCTGACATCCCTGTGATCGAGCACAACCACACAAAGTCATCACAACGGAACCCGTAATGAAAGCAGAACAAAATACCACGCAAACAGGTTTTCTCCAGTTTGTGTCAGCTAAATTATATATATATATATATATATATATATATATATATATATATATATCGTGTGTGTGTGTGTGTGTGTGTGTGTGTGTGTGTGTGTGTGTGTGTGTGTGTGTGTGTGTGAATTTCCACGGTCCGTACCTGAAAAAACCGAACAAGCGAAACAGCCTCTTCATGACAATTTCAACACACGGACAGACGGACATACCATCGGCATCCACCTCGTTGATTATGTCCTGAAGCTCGGCCTCTGTGGGGTTTTGACCCAGGGACCTCATGACTATGCCCAGCTCTTTGGTGGTGATGTAGCCGTCCCCATCCTTGTCGAACAGGGCGAACGCCTCCTTTAGTTCTGCACGTGATACACAGAAACAAACTCACCTTGACCTGAAGTGAACGGAAGTGATCCACATTCATGAAAATGAGTAACAGATGGAGTTGGATTGACTTTATAAAGTTGTTCTTATGTAGAAGTCTGGAACGATTTATCTATTATTGATAGCAACAATGTTTACATTAAATCATCATTGTTCGTGTGTGATTAATGCAAAATTGTAGGAAGCACTGCAAGTGAATAACTTCACTGTCATAGGAGATTTGTCTCTGGACTGCAAAATAGGGCACTCTGAAATTTCTGGATGGAAAAGCATGTCGCCAAAGCATGGCACATCATTCCTTTTGTGTGTGTTAACTCTCTACGTATGGTACAGTCAACAACCTGGGGCACAAAAAAAAGAAAGAAAAGACAAGAAAAGGAAAACACACACACACACACACACACACACACACACACACACACACACACACACACACACACACACACACGCACGCACGCACGCACACACACACTACTCATCGCACAACGGACAAAGGCAAGGCTCACCAAAACGTTTTGGTGGCAACTGAACGACACAGATCAATGCTTAGAAACAGGAAGGTTAGTTTGTAACCCAACATCAGGTCAGTTAAAACAGAGCAGTGGATAGTTTAATGAGCATCCGCGTTCGCTCCCCGGTGACACCAGAACACACCAAGTGCCTCCCCCCCCCACCCCCCCACCCCTTTTTTTTTTTCTTCTTTAAACGGGACGTGAACATGAAAACATCGGAAACACGTTTCTCTTTGGATCTTCATATTACAAGCATCTTACAATTAAACTCACAACCTCTTCCATGACGGTCACCAAAACTTGAACCCGTTGACTTGATATTTACCGGGGCGTGTCTCACGACTTGGATAAAGGAGGTTCTAACCAACACTGTCACAATTAATACTCAAAATAATCTTGAACCATCATACTGTACGAATCACCCACTCGATCAGTTAACGTTAGCATGCTGTAAGCGGACCTCGTTTTTCTTTCATCCAAAACACGAGAACCCTGACCACAAGTTCCGTGGTGAGGAGAGTGGGCATGAGGGCGTGGAGGTGCGGGGTGGGGGGGGGTGGGGGGGGGGGGGGGGGGGGGAGAAGGAACTTCGAGCGCGAGTGGAACCCAGTACCCAGGATTTGTTGCTCGGAAAGTTCGTTATTCACTTGACCGCTTTCCACGAAGAACATGGTTTTAATATTTACCGATGTCTTCTTTCCTGAGCCATCTTCGTTTATCCAAACAGCGAACAGATGAAGTCGACTTGCCAGCCAGAAGTTCAAATATCAGGGATGGTCAAACTCTGACAATATAAAGAACGGTTTGTAGCAACGCCCGCATTATTCTATGGGGTTGAAGTGAGCCACACACCCCCCCGCCCCCCCCCCCCCCCACACACACACACACAGACACGTTGTACACACACACACACACACACACACACACACACACACACACACACACACACACACACACACACACGCACGCACGCACGCACGCACGCACGCACGCACGCACGCGCGCGCGAAGAAAAAGTCCGAACACCTTAAAATAATGCAATATACCCTGATGACCGTGAAGTGTTCCTGCCAACACCAACTCACAGGGACCTAAACGGTTAAGGCTCATGTTCCCCCTTACCTTTCCAAGGAAATCAGCAAAACGGGCCAACCTGTTAGGACAGAATCAGTCAACATCCACCACTTTTCTCTGTATCTCTGTTATACTTTTCTTTGTTTCTCTGTGTAGCTCACCACTTTTCTTTGTTTCTCTGTTAAGCTCACCACTTTTTCTTTATATCTCTGTGTAGCTCACCACTTTTCTTTGTGTCTCTGTGTAGCTCACGCAAGAGACATGGATGATGGGTGCAAAAAGAAAATGTTTGGTTTGGTTTTTGCGTTCACTTTGCCTACTCTATCACAAAGCTGCTAGTGAATTGTTGACTGAACTAGAAGTCATTGTTAACCCGTTTGGTGCCTAACCTGACGAGATAACTCGACGTTAAGGGCGTTGCCATGGCCGTCGAGTATACTCGTCATGGAGGAAGTCCGGAATATTCCTCGTTTTATATTCATACTGCTTACAAAACAGAGGATATTTTCAGATGAGGTGGAGTCTCCAGATTCTATTGATAGTTGGTTATCTTGCTTTTCGTCAGTGTGAAAGTCAGCAGATTTTTTTTTTGAAAATATATACTCGGTTTTGTTTTTTTTTAAACCCTGGCAAATACGATTTAACTTTAAAGCTTAATCCCTAGGCAGCGACAGGGTTAAGGATGGAATATGATTCATTCGCACTCGTTCAAATTGAAAGCACGCCAGGCCAGTCAGTCTGATCAGTTCTTATTCTCAGTCTAAGACCTTGCTTCCTGCAGTGTAGGGTGTTGATAGAAGGTCTCGACAATAGAACCCAAGAACATTTTCCGTGCTACATTGCTTTCCACAATTTGCAGTTTGAAAAAAAAAAAAGGCGATGCGCACCACCATCATCATCAATACAGAATAGTCACGAGGGATTAACTTTGACGCCTGCAGAAATATGCAGGTGGGTACGTGTACTGATGTCTGATGAAGGTACGCATGAGAAGGTAAGAGGCTAATCTGTCGTAATCAACACGAAAGATCTGATCACACACACACACACACACACACACACACACACACACACACACACAGCGTATGATTTATTACTTACCAGCAAGTTCTTCGTCAGTCAGTTGCACAGGTGTCTTGGCCTGTTGCAATCAAATGAGAAAACGACACCATGAACACAAAGTACATCAACTCTGTATCGACCTTTTTCACAATCATAAGCCAACAACATGCTATGATGTGTACAGCCTTAGAAGCATTACCGACGTTGCAGCCACTATTGCTCAAAATGGAGCTGGTAGGTCGATCACAAAGGTCTCGTTGTCGATGTACAGGATGATCGAATCGGTTGAACTGGTGTACGTGAATGTTAAATGACTGATCAGTTTCACGACGACTGTTGAATGCCTTATGCTATCAACGATGGAGGCAGCATCATGCCCAGCAGCCAGCTGGGAAAGGTCTATGAAAAGCGCCATCACTGGGAGTGCACGCGCGAAAATGATTATGCGTGTGTGTTGAGCGTGCTCGCGTGAGAGAGAGAGAGAGAGAGAGAGAGAGAGAGAGAGAGAGAGAGAGAGAAAGGGGCGGGGGGATGGTGGTGGGGAGGTGGGGGTACGAGGCTTTACATACCAAACACAGGTGAGTGTACGTGAAAATGGATTTACGTGAGTACGCGCACGGGCTTATGCGCGCGCGTGTATGTGTGTGTGTGTATGTGTGTGTGTGTGTGTGTGTGTGTGTGTGTGTGTGTGTGTGTGTGTGTGTGTGTGTGTGTGTGTGTGTGTGTGTGTGCGTGCGTGCGTGCGCGCGCGTGCGTGCAAGTGCGTGCGTCCACGTGTATGCGCGCGCACGCGCGTTTGTGTCAGTGTGTGAGTGTTAGTGTGTGTGTGTGTGTGTGTGTGTGTGCGCGAGTGTGCATATATGTACGTGTATTCGTATGTGTGAGTGTTGTGTGTGTGTGTGTGTGTGTGTGTGTGTGTGTGTGTGTGTGTGTGTGTGTGTGTGTGTGTGTGTGTGTGTGTGTGCACGTGCACGCTTGCAGTATGAATACATGTGTGAGAGAGAGAGAGCAGGTGAAAAGATCGTGCATGTTTTCTTTGCTAGTGTGAACAACTTATCCCCGGCTTATTGCATCACGCCGGCAAAGAAACAGGGGAGCCACAGAACAATGTAAACGTTATGAGTGCGCCAGCTTGCGGGTATACATGACAATCTTTTAACAAAAAAAAAAAGAAAAAGAAAAAGAAAAAAACCGCATGTGAAGAGTTTTTCGTACCTGTCAACCTTTGGTAAACGAGCAAGCTATATATACAATCATCCCCAACAGACCGTCTCTCCCTGCAAGCTCGTTACCTCATCGAACACAAGCCCCACCCAACTCCCCCCCAAACCTTCAAGCCGTCTGACTGCAAAGGTGACCGTTGTTAGTAAACCTACCTGCACTGAGAAATTTCTTGTGTAACAAAAACTGATTCCTTCATGGCTCATTTTTTTTTTATATCAAACTTGCCGATTCTCGACAGCGATATCGAGAGGGAAAAAGGAGAGGGTACTTGAATGGGAGAAAGTAAGGAATCTGCTCGAACTTCAACACAGTATTCTGGTTTGAGTGAAAATGAATCAAAGATCAATGATTCAGTCAATTATTTCAACAGGAAAGTCTGTGGCGTACACACTAGTTCAAAGCATGGGGGTGGGATGGTGGCGGGAAGTATGGTGGTATTTTCGAAATGGGAAAAAGGGAAGCGCTATCGTCTGCACTGAAACTTACTTCTCAGCCGTCCTTTCACCGACGCAATTAAAAAAAAAAATTGGTTGTCCGGCGGAGAGGGAATTTTAACTCCTCTGCCAAAACGGCAGACTACCCCACTTGTTTACTGTTTATTGTCCTCTGCCAAAGTATTTTGTTGTCACGGTCAATTGGACAGGTGGGTATTGGGAGCCCTGATCCTTATTTCCATTCATTCTACAGTCTTCCGGAAGACAGATAATGTTATGACGAGAGAGAGAGAGAGAGAGAGAGAGAGAGAGAGAGAGAGAGAGAGAGAGAGAGAGAGAGAGGGTGGGGGGGGGGGGGTAGGGAAAGGGAATATGGGTCTGTCTCGTGTCAACCGTTTCAAAAGTCAGGGCAGCCTTCGGCTTGAACAAACCGTTGGAGCCGAACGGAGCAGTCAGTCATCAACGCAGGCTTCAAGATTTTTAAATTCCAATTTCAACTCCAGTGTTGTTGTTGTACTGTTGCTCAAACTGTCTAGACGACCGCCTGTGAATAAGGATTATGAATACAGCGGCTGCCAGCGAGACGACAGCTTATGTGTACAGGGGAAATCACTCTGCGCATGCACAGCTTTGCAACCAGTCCGTAGCCAACGGGCCATAACTAGTCCAGGTCTTTCAGTTGCATTCTTTCGATGATTCATGCGGACACACTGGCGTACAATCCAACCCACATGGAAATTTTCGATGCTGAATGAAAAAAAAGGTGACACATTAATGCAAGCGAATTAATTTGGTTCATGTATTCCTGTGGCGTTTGAAGATAGTTTGCACTGGGAGAGAGGTGGAAGGGGGACAGGGTTAGAGGCGGGCGGGGAGGGAGGATGAAACTGACTAAAACATCACTGCAGCCTTCCACATATAAAAAAACGACGGCACGGTGGAGGGAAAAGGGGGGGGGGGGATGGGGGGGGAGAGATATATTCTCCAAATTTTTAGGAGTGTTCTCTCAAAATCCTATAAAAGCGGAGGAAGGGAGAGGGAGGAACGAACCGTAACATGGTGCACATTTTTTGGCTTCAAATATCAATGGGGGAGGGAGCTGGAAGACGGTAATTCTCCCCATCCCTTCCCCCGAAAAAAAATTACACATGTATTTATTTATCAGGAGGAAGAAGGCGGTTCCGACGCTACTGTAAGCACTGCCTTCTTGAAGTTGAATGATCTGCGTCTGCGTTGACTGAGAGACTCTGTTCCCCCCCAGGTCTTCGTTTGCACGAAGTCTGGCATCATTCAAGCACAACATCACTCATCGTGTTTTTAAGGCAGTGCCTTACAGTTCCCAATAAGCCGTCTCCTGCGCGTGGTCATTCAACCCTCCCTACCATCCGTCGCGTGCATGGATCTGGAGATGGTTTAACGAAGCATTTTTCAGAAAAAAAGGACTTCGTGTAACAAAAAAAGTATTGATCATACACCTGTGCAAGTCTCTCATGAATTACCAAGAAAGCTTTGTAATGGTGCACAACTTACGTTATTCGGGGCTTTTAGTTGGTCGGTGGGTTGGTTGTTTTTTTTTTTGTTCGCTTGTTTTTGACTTGTATCAGAAGCCGATGTCCACAAAATATGAAAATATCTCCTGAAGCTTGCCGTGTCAACTCCTTTCCGACATCTCTTTTGTTTGAATACCGTGATGAAATTGTATCTTCGCTTATCTTTATCATAAATGAATGCTTGTCCACACGTATTGTTCCTGGCTATCTAGAAACCGCGAACAGTCGTTGAAACAGTCATCTCTTGATCCAGAGATATTTTTTGAAACAATGCCGTTCAGAGCCTTATCTTTCTTTCAACTCAAATCTACTGGAGAAACTTTGTTTCAAATCCCAAATTATACAACATCTGAATACTCATGACTGTCAATCTAGTTCAGAGCTGGTCACGGCACTAAGAATGCCTTGTTGAGAGTATTTAACAATTTGGTGGCAGGTAATGAATACCAGGTATCACTTCTTATTCTCTTCTTGATCTCAGTGCTGCCTTTGACTCTTTTGATCATGGCATACTTTTGAACCGCTTCCCGTCTATTTCTGAAATTCAAGTCAAAGCTCTCATGTTTTCGTTCATATCCGTCTAACAAACCTCCGGTTGCCTCTGTTTACAATAAATTGCTTCGTGCATCTTTTGCCGTCTGGAGTTCCCCACGGTTCGGTCTTGGGCCCCATTCTTTATAAGCTCCACACATATAGCACAGCCTCTTTCCGATATTACCGAGTGACTTACTGTTCTTCATCGATGTTTGTTGATGATACTAAACTTTCTAAGCCATCCAGAGTTCTGAAGATTCATTCCTTGTTACAAACAATGCAAAAGTGTCTGTCAGACGTTAAACTTTGGATCACAATGAGACAAAACAGACGCCATTCTGACAAACGTTTCTGTTGGAACGATTCTCCCAGACTCTTTTTCAAAGTCGGCCTGAAATCTGGGTGTAGTATTTGACGAAGCTGTTATAATGAGCACCCAGATCACAACTATGCCAAACTGCTTCCTTTTAGATCTAGAGGATTGGTTCTATTACCCAATTACCACAGCTTCTATAAAAAAGAATTCCAGTAACATCTCTGGTTCTCTCTCGACTGGTCGATTGCAACGCTTTAGTCAATGCGCTGCGCTTCCGCGGATCGGTATTGATTGTAACGAGTAATAAAGTGTGCTGCTCGCCTCATTCTAAAAGTGTTGAAAAGAGAATATGTTTCTTTCTACTGATGCATGGGTAAACCATTGACTTCCGGGAATAGGCCGGAAGACGTCCGGGAAAGACCGGAGGACATGGGAAAGACCAGAACAAAGGGCTCTGTGGGCTGGCTACCCACTTTGCCTTCAACATGTGGCTACTAAAAAACAAAAAAAAAAAAAGATGCTCCCAGGATTCACCGAAGGGGGAGAGAATGATGAATCCATCGGTGCTCAACCAATCACGACTGCAAATCCCAAACGGAATATGAACATGGACCAAATGGAATATCCATGTGTATGTGGAAAGCGTTTCGCTACCACCCGTGGCATGAAGATCTACAGAACAAAGATGGGATGTGTGACGACTCATCTGAATGAGCAGCAGCGCACGCATCAGCACTGCATCAGCAAGGCCATGATTTAAACCACAGTGCCAAGGACATCCACGCTGTTGGTTCGGATGAGGAATTTGCACAGGCCCTCGATGCCAGGCGCCTGAAACTCAACCTGCCACGAGCAAACGAGACTGAAGATTGGGAGAAACTGGATGCAAAAATCGTCCAAAGACTCGATGCACTGATAGGGAAAAGCACCCTGGAACACACAAACTAGCCACATACGGGGACATTGTGTATGCCACATGTAGAGACGCTATGGAGCAAAACTACCCAAAGAGAAAAACCTCCAAAGAAATCCAGACGCCAAGAAGAGATGGACAAGATCAGGGTCCAAAAGAAAAACCTCAAGAAGCAAATGAAGACCGCACTGCCAGCTGAAAAACAAGGCTTGGAAAAAACTCTGGGAAGACCTGAAAGCAAAACACAGCGCCCTCAGCAAGTGGAATCTGCGAGGAGAGAGGAAGAGCAAAAAAGAAGAAGACACAAGAGCGCTTCTTCAGAGACCCCTTCCAGTTTGCCAGAACTCTGTTTGAGCAGCCAAAATCTGGGACCCTAAGTGTGGACAAAGAGTTCTTGAGCAGCATCTGAGGAAAACATACTCTGACTCACAGAGCAAAGCACCACTCGACATTCAAGGTCTGGTGTGGCCAAGCAACCCTGAGGAACAGTTCAATGACAAGCCTCCAACGTTGGCGGAAGTCAAGAAGGTGGTCGACAAAGCCAGAGCCAAATCATCACCAGGGCAAACGGAATACCTTACCAGCTGTACAAAAAATGTCCCAAGGTGCTGGAGTGGCTCCACAGGCTGCTGCGATCAGCTTGGAGAAACCCAAAATCAGCGGCCAGTGGATGATGGCAGATGGTGTGTACATCCCCAAAGAGCAAAACTCAAGTGACATCAGTCAGTTCAGGCCAATATCACTACTGAACGTCGAAGGGAAAATCTTCTTCTCGGTCATGGCAGCAAGGCTGACCAAGTACCTCATGGAAAACACAGTACTTGGATGTGTCAGTCCAGAAAGGTGGCATCCCAGGCGTGGCTGGCTGTGTAGAACACGCCACAATGATCTGGGACGCAATCCAAAGAGCAAAAACAAAAAAAAGAGAGACCTGGACGTAGTGTGGCTTGACCTGGCAAACGCATATGGATCTGTACTCCATGAGATGATACAGTTGGCTCTTGAGATGTATCATGTGCAAAAAAACATCCGCGACATGCTCAAGAAGTACTTCAATGGCTTCTCAATGCGCTTCTCTCTACAAGGAGTACACAACAGATTTGATCAACTTGGAAGTGGGCATTGCAATGGGCTGTGCAATTTCCCCAATACTGTTCGTGTTGGCAATGGAAGTCATCTTGAAAGCAGCAACAAGCAACGCAAGACAAACAGACCCTTGGCGATGGATACAAGATGCCCCCCTCTCAAGGCCTTCATGGATGACACTACAGTGATTTCATCCAGAGAAGACGAGACACATCATGTGCTTGAGAGGCTGGATGACATAGTTGCCTCATCCAGAATGAAGTTCAAGCCAAAGAAATCACGGAGTCTCTCACTGAGGAAAGGGAAAGTGGCCGAATCTGTGGTCTTCAGTGTTGTCAACCAGGCCATTCCAACAGTTACAGAAGAGCCAGTCAATAGCCTTGGAAGATGGTATGATGATACGCTGAAAGACACACAAAGAGCAAAAGAAACCAAACAGATGTCGGAAGAAGGTTTGGAGACCATTGACCAGTGTGGGCTCCCTGGCAAATACAAGGTCTGGTGTCTGCAGTTCATGTTGATACCAAAGCTCCTATGGCCTCCGATGATAATCTGCACCAGCATAGTGGAGGCAATGGAATCCAAAATCAACAAGTTCACAAGGAAATGGCTTGGTGTCCCACCCTGTCTCTGACATAGCGCTGTACTGTCGCCAAGCAAAGCTGAAACTGCCACTGAAATCCATCCTGGAGGAAAACAAAGCAGGGAAGATCAGACTTCAAAGCATGCTGGAGACAAGGCGGTAGAAGAAGCAATCACGCCCCAGCTGAAGACAGGCAGAAAATGTCAAGTTCAAGAGGTGATGGATTCTGCAAAAAAGAAAGTCTCAAGATCAGAGAAATAACAGGACACACACAGACCAACAGACAAGGACTGGGGGGTGACCAAAACTGAATGGTGGTCAAAGACCAAAGGAAAAAGCAAAGAGACATGATGATTCAGGAGATGAGAAAAAGAAGAACACCAAAAAAGACTCCAAAAAGCAGTCCAGCAGAGCCAGCAAGGGCAATGGACAACGTGGGAGAATGCACTCCAAAGAAGTCTCACTTGGAATGACATTTGGCACATGGCCCCTCTCAAGATCACCTTCATTCTCAGATCTGCATATGACCTCCTGCCCTCAAATGCAAACCTGGTGAAGTGGGGAAAAACAGACGATCCTTCATGCCCCCTCTGCCACGAAAAACAAACAGTGGAGCATGTTCTAAGCTCATGTAAAGTAGCCCTGGTTCAAGGAAGGTACACATGGAGGCACAACCAAGTGCTCAAAGAGATTGTACAAGTAGTCTGGGCTAGTACCAACACACACAAAAGGGAAAATCAGGACTCAAAAGCACCCGCAACATTCTTCACGGCAGGAGGCAGCGAATCGTGGCCAAGAACAACAGTGCCACTCGGAACATGCAGGCAGAGTCTGCTGGACGGGGCAGATGACTGGGAGTGCACTGCAGACCTCCCAGAATGGAAGAGTCACCCAGAGATCATCAGCAAGAGTGGCATGAGACCAGACACATAGTAGTCCACTCTCAGTCAACCAAGCAGCTGATCATGATCGAGCTCACGGTGCCATATGAGAACAGAATGGAGGCGGCTCAAATCTACAAGACTGAAAAGTATGCTGATCTGGCAAACAGCCTGAGGAGAGAAGGCTATCAGGTCAAAGTCTCACTGCAGAAAACTGGAGCTAGGGGGTTTGTAGGAACGTCTGCATACAGCCTCATGAAACAGCTCTCAGTTGCAGGGAGGGGAAAAAACCAAAGCCCTGAAAGCAATGGCATAAGCGGCAGAGAGACGAATCCCAGCCATGGCTCGTACTAAGATGGGAAAAAAAGGGGCAGCAGAGCGGAGTCATAAACCGGGTGTGGCCCAACCCCCGTAGAATGTCAGGAGATAAGGGCCGAAACACTTGCTTGAAGGGGGCTTCTCTTCTGAGGACTCTCTGCTGCCACGCTCTCCACGGGGTTTCTTTCTACTGCTCCCCTGTTGTCCGATATGCAATGGCTTCCTGTTTCTAGTCATACTGAATAGACCCTACATTTCCAAACACTGCTACAAAGTGGATGCACGAACGCTGTTTAGTGCGCGCGGACACGCGTGTATATCTATTTTGTAAGCGTTTTGAGCTTGCCAGAAAATAGAGTGCTTATAAATCTTCGTTATTTTTGTCATTATCCGACAGGCCGGATCAAGGTTTACCCTCACCAGTTCATTTAACATAATTTAAAACAGCATAGTTATGCCGTTCGCTCGAAGGAAGCGTCAAACCTGCCCTGAAGTCCACATGAGGAATACAAACAAGTTAACGGAGAAAATACATACGACAATGCTGAGACTTGCATTCAAGTCATACCATGTAACTTAAAGACCGATATGAAATGATCATACCCCTCAACGACATCTATGACGGATTAAATTGAAAAAAAAAAAAAAAAAAAAAAAAAAAAAAAAAAAAAAAAAAAAAAAAGCCAACTTCCATTCAGACATCGCTCACGCCAGATGGAATGTCTCTGAACCAAGGTCTTCGCGATTCCGCAGCAAAATAGAATGCGCGTATATCGTACTCCTCAGATGCAGATTGGTGTATCACAAGGTATGCACCATGGAGCCTCGCTTTTTAACAGGCGAGAATCAAGAACACAGGTGTGATCAGTATAATCTGCACTATTTCGTTTCCTCTTTACGGGCACAGGACACAGATGAATGAAGTCCCGAGACTGGACGGAACTTTTTTTTTTTTTTTTTTGAGGGATGGGGGGGGGGTGGGGGTCAGTTTGTGTTCCATTCCTCTAGACAGAAGTGTTTGATCTCTCTTTGGATGTTTTGCTTTCAAGTCCACGAAGGCAGTAGACATTCTAAAGGTCTTAACTTGAGACATTCCTAGCAAGGCGGTCGGCAGCTTTCTTGCCCCGGATGGAAATACGACCTGCAATCCAGGTTTTACAGACGGTGAAATTCAAACAGCATACGGTGGTTCATGTTGCAGATGGTGAGGGGTCAACTGATCGGTGCAGATGGAGTTGTCCGGGTGGAATGTTTCGACAATGGCTAGTTTAAAGAAGAGGGACGCGAATGAAGCAGTACCTTCGTCCGATTTGGAGCCTTTCGTATATCTCTTTCCTCGAAGTTTGCACATTTTGGACATAGGTCTTAGTGTATGCTTTATAATTATAGTCCGATGAGCTTGTGAGAGCAAGATGCTCTGATCGAGTTTCAAATGAAATTCAGATAGATCGGAAATGACCGTAGTGTATGCATCTGTACGATGGAGACTAGGGAAGATAGGGTTTTCAATGGAAGTTTTAATCTTTTTTTTAATTTCACGGTATATTTGGATTGAAAACGCTGTCGTGTGCAGGATCTCTTTCGAATACAACTAACTGCATGATTTGTGAAGGAGGATTACTCGCCTTCTGTACGCAGACTGTGCGCAGGGGCGATTCGAGACGCCTCGCTTCCCCGTCCCCTTTCTCCCCAGCAGAGTTTGGCCCTCCCTCCTCTCGGCTGTCTGACACTTCCTGTCCCAGCCAGCGCGCAGTGAAATTCAGCACTACCAGATCCATATCCTACTTCTATCCAAAATAGTGCTGAGCTTTTCAGCGGCTCATTTTATTCATCATGTACATTTCTTTCCTTTGACTGAAACGATAAAACATATGGTACTTTAGCCATTAATAAACCTGCCCAGATTAAGTGCAACTACAAAAAGATCCTTTTTTTTTTTTGCCCCGCAATCCGGGTACGCAACTTCGAATGTTAAGCGAAAATCAGCAGTCAGAGCAAAGCCGTACTTGTTTGCGTTTGTGTTCCTTGTCATATTTGCTATGTCTGGGGGACGAAAAATGGCTATTTGATTTTGTCGTTGGTGTGTCTCACGTAGAACGAAGTCTTTGCCACGGTCAAGGTCCAAAGGGAGTAGTTATTACCACATGCTTTTGTGTCATGTTACTGACGATGAGTCCTGGCCACGCCACTCAGCGTTCCTCGGCCGATCTATTCATCTCATGGCACCCTGGCGGATAGGATGCTAAAGATGAATTATGCAGTGACGCCCCAACCCCACCCCCACATACATACCGCCCTCTCTCTCTCTCTCTCTCTCTCTTCTCCGGATTTTGGTCAAGGTATTATTTCCCTCTGTTTGTCGTCTTGTGGAGAGTGTGCGAATAAGCCTTTTCATCCGCCAAAGCAGCCAATCACTGCAAAAGTATTTGTTATCAGGGCAGAATCATGCCTGAAAGCCAGCAGTGTTCGTTTCCAGGAAACACAGTTCCTTCCAGGGCAAGTTGAACGGCTCTTTTTCAAAGGGCACATGCAACAGAAAGCGAGGCCCCGACAGAGCCCAGTACCATGAGAGCCAATGTTCAACAAGGCCCAAGGTTAATCAGGGGCATAATGCCTAATAGGACCCAGGCTCAAAGTGGCCAGTACCATTAAAGGCCCAGGTCCATCAGGCCCAAGTTCCGATGGGCTAAATTCCGCTTCGACCATGTTCCATCATGTGCAGATGACTGACTCGTTCCCTTTCTGATTATTAAAGAGGGGCTGACAGATGTACTGACGAGATAAACGGAAAGATGGAAAAATGAAATAAACTGAGTGAGCAGGAGACTGAGGCAAGAGAAACTTGAGTCGGAAAGACAGAGTGAGCGAGAGAGGAAACGGTGAGGGAGACACTGGAATTGTGCGCGCATGCGGCGTTTTTGTGTGTATGTGTGTGTGTGCGT
Source organism: Conus betulinus (assembly GCA_016801955.1). NCBI lineage: Eukaryota > Metazoa > Mollusca > Gastropoda > Neogastropoda > Conidae > Conus > Conus betulinus. The sequence goes on from JADBJO010001287.1 coordinate 427,262, forward strand.
GTGTGTGTGTGTGTGTGTGTGTGTGTGTGTGTGTGTGTGAGAGAGAGAGAGAGAGAGAGAGAGAAACCATGTTAGAGAAAGACGAGGGTTGATGTAATCAGGTTAATTTTGAAAAGCTGTAGCTGTGGGTAGCTGGAACGGGTGGGGGAGGGGGGGGGGGGGGGGGGCGAACACTAGTATAAAATCAACTTGTCTGCCGTTACCTCCTAATGAGAAAAGTACTAAAATAATGCAAACAA
>JADBJO010001287.1:442500-445000 GCA_016801955.1 Conus betulinus
GCTACCCGTCCCGTGTCGCATTGCGACAGTAGACAAGGGGTCGTCTGCCTTTCTGGTGTTGGTGGGTACTAAGAATCGTGCGCGCGCGAGCGCGAGCACACACACGCGCGCGCGCGCGCGCGCGTGCACGCACACCTACTTCTCCCGCCCATACATACACAAACTCATGCATTTCCCTTCCCAACACACACACACACACACACACATGGATAAACACGAAGTTGCGCTTGAGTACACAATACAAACATGCGTGATGTGTGGTGACGTTCACTTATTTGATTTCTGTACTCGTAGGCGCTTGCGCATGTGTGTTTGCGTCGGACGTATGTATGTGTGTAGAATGTGTGTGTTGTGTGTGTGTGGTGTGTGTGAGTGAGTGCGCGAGTGTGTTTGTCTGTAGTGTCTGTATGTGTGTGTGTGTATGTGAACGTGGGGAAGGTGGGGTTGGAGGAGGTGCGGGGGGGGGGGTGGGGTGGGAGGGGCGCATTTGTGTAGATCTACTGTGCAGATTATCGAGAACGTAGCGCCACCAAAACCCTGAGACCCTGAAAAAACAAGAACAGTGTGAACATCAATCACATTTGTATCGAGTTTCGGCCTCGGTTTGACGCTGCAGTAGTATCGGCACAGCTGCCTGACTCAGTACACACATACAGTATGTCCGTGGAGCCGGATACCTGAGTTGAAACTCTGCACGATGCGCGATGCGTATCGTCACTCCTCGTCAACATACGTTAAAAAGTCGCATGTATGATTCACGACTTTTCACGTGCGTGACACAGAGAGAGAGAGAGAGAGAGAGAGAGAGAGAGAGGGCAGAGTGGGGGGGGGGGAGGTCATAATGTCATATATGGACGTATATCTCAAACACACACACACACACACATGTTCTTAGTCTGTCACACACACACACACACACACACACACACATCTTCAAAGACACTGCTGCATGGTTATAGTTATAGACCTACCCCAAACGTCTCTCTCTCTCTCTCTCTCTCTCTCTCTCCTCTGTGACCCCCACACACATGTGTGCACCTTTTCTCCGACACAACCACACCTGATAGATACTGTGAAAAGAACATGAATTCTCACGTGAAAAGAGCCATTTTCTTGTGAGAATAGCTGACTACGTCGTGAACACAGGTCACGAAAACAGTTGTCATTGTACAGGGAAATAAAGTGTGGACGAAAAATTTCTAAAACAGGTATATTTCACGGGGAAACAGGTGTTTTCACGCGATACCATCTTGTTTGTCAAGGATAACAGTTTTCCTCACGACAACACTTACTTTTTTACGCAAAGATTAGACTTTTTAAAGATGAAAGTAACTGTTTTACTTTGATGTTTTTTTTTGTTGTGTGTGTGTGTGTGTGTGTGTGTGTGTTTTTCACCAGACGATCAATGTTATCACTCGTAACATCTATTTCTTCGCGTGAAAACACTGTTAGTCACTTGTTCTGTGATTTCGTATGTAGGCATGGCCTTTTCGCAGCTAGAATGCTCTCACACATTTTGCCATTTATATCCACCTTAGTGAGTGGATACGTTAAACCTGGGGGTGGGGGAGGGGGTAGGTGGTTGGGACCGGACTCTCTCTCCTCTCTCTCTCTCTCTCTCTCTCTCTCTCTCTGTGTCCTGCAGTATACTTACGCTATGTGCTGTATGTGGGTTAGCTAATAGGCCTATCTAATTCTTCTTTTTCTTCCTGGTTGTTTCTAACAAGGACAATCATACGAACGACTGATAACCCACATAGTTGTGGCCACAAGTGAACTCCACCTACACTCCCCCCCTCCCCTCTACACCCCCACGCCACCCCTTCCAGCCTGCATCATCCGCCGCCTTCGCCTCTGTCCTTTTTTTTTTAACCTCTCCCGCCCCTCCCCTCCAGTTTGAGAAAAGGGACGCGACCCGTGCACATTTGATGCATTTTGTCCGAACCACAGTTGTCTCCCCGGTCGGAGAGGTGTGTGTATTTTCCCCGATAGTGTTTATGTATAGGAGCATTGCCTTTATAGTCTTGTCATGGAAAAGTTAACCCGTGCTTTAACCCGAATAGAGCAAGGAAAAACGGAAAAGGGAAAGTAGTGAATTTTTAGCAAATCAGAACCTCGAACAAACAAACAAACAAACAAAACAAAAAAAAGAAAAAGAAAAAAAAAAAAAAAAAAAAAAAAAAAAAAAGCAGAACAATATAGGAAAAAGAGTTGTAACTGATTGCAGTTTCTGAGAAAATGTCAGAAACGATAGTGGGGAACGACCCCCCAAGTGAAAGCTGCTTCTTTCATTTCTCAATAACAGTAACTTACGTGTAACTGGCATGAGGTTTCTGTCTGTTGTTTTTGTGTTTGTCTTTTGATCTCCCTTGCATCCTTGGGTGGATCCTCAAGCGTAGGCTCAAAGATTGCCCCCTACATTTTATAGTATTTGCATAATATCTGTAGTTTTTTTCAGCAACTTTTTTCCTCCCCCACACTTTCGTTTGGTTTCCTTTAC
>JADBJO010001287.1:450000-452325 GCA_016801955.1 Conus betulinus
ACACACACGATAGTCAGCCCCCAGTCTCTCTCTCCCCCGTACCCTCCACCCCCACCTCCTCCCCCACGCCTCAACAAAGCAAGGTGGGGAACGGAGAACTAAACGGTGCAGGTGGATATCGGTGGCGGCAAAACATCCTTATGACATCTTATCAGTTATCTCCCTTCTCTTTCGTCTGCTGACTGTTTACTGCGGTGAAACCGGACGAACGCACACTTATGCAAGCATGTATAGAATGGCCAAAAGATAAGTTAAAAAAAAAAAAAAGGGTGGGGGGGGGTGGGGGTGGAGGGTGGGAGGGGGAGGGATGTTACACGGTGAATTTTTTTTTTCTTCAAACTGACTTCATTCAAAACACTTGTTTCCTCTGCTGATATCTGTTCATATGCTGGGGATGTATTCGATTCTTTTGGAAATGCAATACATACAGAAAGACATTTAACATAAATGTCATTCCTGTTGTCTTTTTTTTTTTCTTTTTGTTTGTTTGTTTGTTTGTTGGTTGGTTGGTTTGTTCGTTTGTTCTCACCTCAAGAAATAGCTACACAACTAAAAATTTCTGTTTCAAATGCAGGACTGCAATGCGCTGTGACAGTGTAACATGCTTCGCATTCTAACTGAAAAATGTGAAGACCTTTTCGAAAAGAAAAAAAAAATGCGAGTAATATGGGTGATTACTGGTAATGCGTATGACAAAGGGACACACTGATTTTTACAATATTGGCAAGATTTCGAAATTTCAATTCTAAAATAGCTACCATGATCAAAGGCAAATGTAAAACCTAACAGAAGAGGTGAAATCTGAGATAATGTGTGTGTGTGTGTGTGTGGTGTGTGGTGTGATATTCTCTACCAAGTGTTGTGTGGAGCTGTGAACCAGTCAAAAGACTCAAGAGTAGACTTTTTAAAGGGAGATAACACCCTTTAAATATGTCTCTTGTGCCACACGGAGTTATGTTTCTTTTTTCACTATGGCAGACCTTTTCTTTGCGTTCTATCTATCTCTCTGTGTATGTGGGTGTGTGTGTGTGTGGTGTGGGGGGGGGGGAGGGGGGGGGGGGGGGGGGGGGGGAGGGGGAGGGGGGGAGTGCGCGCGTGCGTGGGTGCAATGCGTGCGTGCGTACATGCATGTGTGTGTGTGTGTGTGTTGTGTGTGTGTGTGTGTGTGTGTGTGTGTGAAGTCAAGTCAAAATTTTATTTTCAAGTCAGTCAAAATTTTATTTTCAGATGGAACATTGAATAAGCAGAGAGAAACTGCTTTTTTTTTTTTTTTACATCAAGCCATCATACAAAACAAAGAAACTTGAATGATAAAATAATGAAAACGAAGAAATACAAAGAGTGAAAATCAGCGGAAAAGGGCGAGGGAGGTGATGGGGGTGAAATCTAAGATGGATGAGGAGGGGAGAGAAATAGGAGGAGGGAGGTGGTATGATGGAGGCGTTGGAGGTGGAGGGAGAGGGAGTGTGTGTGTGTGTGTGTGTGTGTGTGTGTGTGTGTGTGTGTGTGTGTGTGTGTGTGCGCGCGCCGCGCGCGCGCGCGTGTATGTGTGTGTTGTTGTCCTCTCTCGTTCCCTTTCCCCCACACCCAGCCCCCTTTTCTTTCCTCTTTCTTTTTTTTTTTTGCTTTGTAGGAGAACGCAACTTTTGAGAGACAAAAGCTGATGTTAGGGTCTGTCACGTAAAAAAGCACATAAGAACTGAAATTTTCCGAGCATTGGGTATTCCCTTTACCATGTGGGCTCACAGTGTGTGATCAGCCACACTGAATATCAAATTCCACTTCACATTGTTCACAGCCAGCTGGGATGAACATTAGAGTCACTGACGTCTAGCTGAGCCAGCGCCCTTCTGCCTTAATCTTTCTGTCCTGTCCCTCTTTAGCCCCTGTTTCGTTTTCTTTCAGTAGGCTAAATAGTGAATATTTCCATTATTTCCCCTCCCCTTTTGTGTGTTGTGTGTGTGTGTGTGTGTGTGTGTGTGGTTGTGTGTGTGTGTGCGCGTGTGTGTGTGTGGGGTGAGGGGGGGGGGGGGGTTGGGGGGGGAAGAGTTGGGGGTGGGTGGTGGGGGGGGTGGGAGGGGGGTGCGTGTGTGTGTTGGTTGTTTTGGGGGTGAAGTGTGGTGTGTGTCTGTGTGTGCTCAATACACCTGAACAGTGATCAGTGACTTTATTTTGGTCCAACTTAATAATTAAATGGGATGTTCTTACCCAATTCTCACATGGGCTTTCCTGTCTACAAGCTGTACTCTTCTCTTCGCTTTGACAACGGGCCTATGGCTTGAAACATCAGTTTCCTCTCCAACTGATTCACTACCCCACCAGGTT
>JADBJO010001288.1:0-7500 GCA_016801955.1 Conus betulinus
ATTAAAAAAAATATATATTAGCAGCACCACCAACAAGGACAATCACTGCAGAAACCAGAATTTGACAAGGATGATTCAGAAAACGAAGAAGTAACAGCAACAGCCATAGCAACAAAAAAAAAAGGAAAAAAAGACATAACAATAGCAACAGACAACAACTGCATAGCAGCAACAACAGCGGCGGCGGCGGCGGAAGCGGTCGAAGCACACGAGTATCAGTCGCAGAAATAAACACGTATCATTGTAATAACCAGAATCACAACTGGCAACAGAATTTGTCAATGAATGTCCTCACTCGCAAGTGTCCGTATTACACACTGCTTTCAGAATGGCGATAATGCCAGTCTAGCCTCCATCCCTCTTCCACCCCCTCTCCCCGCCCCTTCACTTTCCCCTCCTCCTTTCGCACCCATTCCCCTTCAAATCTACAGATATACAAAGTAAGCGAACCCGCGAGAACATTCACAGCTGAACAGAAAGGTTTTTTTTTTTTTTCGTTGTTGTTTTTGTTTTTTTTTTTTTTTTTCTTTGAGCGAGATAAAATGAAATCGACTGCATACATTGTCTGGGCCACAGAATTTTGATCAGCGTTTTCTTAGAATTTACAGATACTGAGACAACATTGTGTGTGTGTGTGTGTGTGTGTGTGTGTGTGTGTGTGTGTGTGTGTGTGTGTGTGTGTGTGTGTGCGTGCGCTTGTGTGAGTGCGTACGCGTGTGTGTGTGTGTGTGTGTGTGTGTGTGTGTGTGTGTGTGTGTGTGTGTGTGTGAGTGTGTGTATGCGTGCGCGTATGTTTTGCATATGTGCACGCGGGCGCGCCGTGTGTGTGTGTGTGTGTGTGTGTGTGTGTGTGTGTGTGTGTGTGTGTGTGTGTGTGTGTGTGTGTGAATGTGTGTGTGTGTGTGTGTGTGTGTCTGTGTCTGTGTCTGTGTGTGCATCTATGTCTCTATGTGTGAGTATGACTGTGTGTATGTGTGTGTGCGTGCATGTGTACATGCGTGCGTGTGTGTACGCACGTGCGCGTGTATGTGCGTGCATGCGTGCGTGTGCGTGCGTGTTTTTTGCACTTGCGCGCGCACGTGCAAGTATGTGTTTGTGTGTGTGTGTGTGTGTGTGTGTGTGTGTGTGTGTGTGTGTGTGTGTGTGTGTGTGTGTGTGTGTGCGCGCGTGTACACTTATGCACTCGCGACTTTGTTGGAGTATAAATGTTGGAGTTGTCTGACCCGCAGAAGCAGCAAGCTGAGCTCGGTGGTGAAGATGACCATACTGAGCAAGAAGCACCGGCCCAGCACGGCCAGCAGTCGGGACACACCGACCGGACGACGACAACCGCACGCTGTGTGGGGAGAACGACTTCGACTCCGGTGAGCCGGGGCACCAGAGACACTGGGGCATCATTCCCCACTGACTTGGGGTCGGGGGTGGGAGTTTGTGTGTGTGTGTGTGTTTGGGGAGGAGGAGGGGAGGTGACGGGGAGGGGGGTTGCGGGGTTTGATTGAGCACGAAAGAATCAAAGATTTGCTGCCCAGGCCAAAGAAATGGAACAAAGGAATGTTTATTCAAAAGGGACGCGTTTCGACGTCTGGGTCTTCAGATTTCCGTCTGACTTCATTGAACGCACTGGACCTCACCGGATTTTGATTTAGGTGGTGCGGTTGAACACGTACTAGGTAGACAAGATGATGATAATAGTGATACTTATATATAAAAAAAAAACTGCTGATAAAAGCATCGGTAATGAATATGATGGTATAATGGTAATGAGGATAATGGTAATTATCATCTATGACGACGACGACAACGACGATGACTATAATGATGATGATGATGATAATGATGCCGATGATGATGATGATGATGGAGATGATCATGATGATCATAATGATGAAAAACAAATAGTGATCATAAGCTGATGATGATGTTATGAGGACGAGGATGAGGAGAAGGATAGAAAATAACATCGTCTCATGCAGTGTTTGTTGCATTTCTCTCACACACCCAGAAGTCTCTCTGATGGTGATTTTACAGTCACCGAAAATCAGAGAGGAACATTTTGAATGTATTGAATATCCAAGTGTTACGTGTTGTATGTTTGTATGCTGTCCGCCGTAGTACGAGGAAGATATAGTCAGGAATGAAAGGAATGCATTTGGGCGTTTGCACGTATTCACAGACAAATATCGCAGTTTCCCTACACTTGCCAAGCGATTTTCTGCCTCAGTCATCTCAGTTGATATGTATGTCAGGCTGTATCTGTCACTCTGTATTTGTTTGTCAGTCAGTCTGTCTGTCTGTCTGTCTGTCTGTCTGTCTCTCTGTCTGTCTCTCTCTCTCTCTCTCTCTCTCTCTCTCTCTCTCTCTCTCTCTCTCTCTCTCTCTCTCTCTCGGTCCATCATTTGCTTCATGCATCATGAGCGGACATGGCAAACAGACCTGTTTACACAACATTGATTTGCTGTCAGTTGATACACGAAATCAGCATACCCTCCTTATACAAAAGCTGATTTACGACCTGCAAAACATTTTGTTTGCAATATGACTCCTTTGCTGTGGCGAACACGCACAGAAGAAACGATCAAATGTCACAACATAACGATATTACGTCGCTTGCAATAACCTGCGAAGGGTAACCAGAACAACGGAGGAGAGATAAAGAAAGAAATTGCCAGAAGAATCCACAGGCAAAGCCTCTAGAGACAATGGACTACGTGGGGGAAAGCGCACTCCAAAGTCTCAGCGGGAATGAAATGTGGCACAGGATTCCTCTTAGGATCAGTTCCATCCTCAGATCTGTATAATACATATTACTGCCTTCGAACACAAGCTGGTGAAATGGTGAAAATCAGATGACCCGAGTAACCCACTTTTCCGGAGCAAACAAACGGTGGAACATTTTGCAGAGATTGTACGCAGCAGAGCTGATTCAAGGAAGGTACTCTTGAAGGCAATGGCAGAAGCAGCTGAGAAGACCTTCAGTTTGTCTGGTCAATGAGGGCAAACAAATAGTGGAACATTTCCGGAGATCATACAAAACGATGCGAACTCTAACAAGGTACTCTTGGAGGCAATGGCAGAAACAGCTGAGAAGAGCTTCAGTGGGTTTGGTCGAGGAGGAACAAAAGCATGCTTCATGGTGTTTCAGCTTCCCAACTTGCAGCAGGTGTTCGACGGCTTGGTGGTTAAGACATCCTCCGTCACAAGGTGACTTGGCCTTGAGGTGACTAGCCACCCTGCACGTGCAGGTTCGAATTCAGGCGCGGCAAAAAAGCGGTGTGTGTGTGTGTGTGTGTGTGTGTGTGTGTGTGTGTGTGTGTGGAGGGGGGTGGTAATAGATGGACATCTAGGAGTCATGACCTGCGTGTGGCCCGACTCCAAAAGAGTGTACAGAATCAAGCTCCGACACATTTGCAGAAGGAAAGGAGAGATAAGGAGTGGTGGACGGCAGAGGCTTCTTCTCTGAAGACCTTCCAGCTGCCCACCTCTCTCTAGCGTTTCTTTCCTGCTGCGACGGTAGCGATAGCCGAGTGGTTAAAGTCTTTGACTCGATTTGAAGAGTAACCAATTCGAACTTGGCAGGTGAGGTGTAGAGCGAAATTTTTGTCATAGTCTGCCAGGTCTACACTTGTTACTGGTTGAATCCCATTTGTGTAACACCCTCACACAAGATGAGATACGCGCGTTAGAGATCCTTTATTCCATGCCAGTATTCGATGGCTAAAAGGAACCAAAAACTACCTAATATCCACTTCAATATTTTGAGCGAAGATGGGCTCTCTTAACCAGTCCCCATTTCTCTCTAAATCTTTGTGGATAATTGAGTGTATGTCTTGACGAGGCTGGATTTGGTCCTGAAATGCATGGGTGTGGTCTTGACAAGGGTGAGTGTGGTCTTTGTATGGGTGGACATGGTCTTGATATGGGTGCTTGGGGTCTTGATAAGGGTAGATGTGATCTTGATTTGCGTGGGTTGTAGTCTTAATATGGGTGGGTGTGGTCTTGAAAGGGTGGGTGTGGTCTTGATGTGGGTGGATGTGGTCTTGATGAGGGTGGGTGTGGTCTTGATATGGGTGGGGCGTCGTCTTGTGTCACCAGCAGAATCCAACGACCTGGACGCACGTGCGGCGGAAGTGGCGTCCATGTTGGCAGCCACGGCTCAGCAGACGGTGGAGGAAGACAACGCCAGTGAACACTCCACAGTGACTGGGGTCGGCACTGGGAAAAGGTGTGTGTGTGTGTGTGTGTGTGTGTGTGTGTGTGTGTACAAACTGAAAGAGGTATGTGTGTGAGTGTGTGTGTGTGTGTGTGTGTGTGTGTACAAACTGAAAGAGGTATGTGTGTGTGTGTGTGTGTGTGTGTGTGTGTGTGTGTGTGTGTGTACAAACTGAAAGAGATGTGTATGTGTGTGTGCGTGCGTGCGTGCGTGTGCGTGTGTGTGTGTGTGTGTGTGCGTGTGTGTGTGTGTGCGCGTGCGCTTGCGCTCGCGTTTGTCTACGTGCAACACGGTGATACCATTCTCTAATATTCAAAATAATACTTCGCGTTTGTTATCACTTTGCACTGCACGTGATGTATATAATAAGACAGATAACAGAGCTAACTGAATGCCTTTTCTTCTGGAAGGAAGATTATCTTTGTGAATAAGCATCAGACGACTTCGTATCACACACATTGTTTGTGTCTGTAAACCCGAATTCTTTGTGGCAGGACCCGAATGCTGGCCTCCAGCGAGGACATGATGATGAAGGCCCAAGATTTTCAGGTATGTTTTCACAAAGTTCCTCTCGGTGTTTTCATAGTTTTGCCTGTTCGTTTCCTTCCGGAATTCCAGCATTCGAGGGGAGGTTCTGTGTTCTTTTCCTGGTTCTTTACCGTTTGTTGTTGTTGTTTTTTTCAAAACCATCGCCAAGGAGTTTCGTGTTTTCTCTTGAGTTTGTTCATAGTTTATTTGTCTCTTTGTCTGTCAGACAGAGTAAGCAAAAAACTGCTTTTTGAATGAAATCTGGGGTACAGAATATCTCCCAAGGATGAAGTCATGAAATCTTGGTGTATGTCGATACTATGAAGAGGGGATACAGAACCGTTTAGCGAGAGTTTAGCGAGAGTATTACACACAGCTGATTACGCAAAACACACACACACACACACACACACACACACACACACACACACCGACCCCGTTTTATTCAAAGCATTCAGTGCCAGGAATGAATCTAGATCAATGACGGGCCTTGCAACTTTGTGTGTGAATGCGTGATACGAATCCGATTCAAATGGTGGAAACCAGAATCAGTTCATCGATGTAGTTATTAAGCATGCTCCGCTGAACACAAGAACAGCGTAAAATGAATGTCATTCCTTGATAACTGTACGCGGAGTAATACATTCACATGGAATATCATCACTTTCCATGTAAACATTAACATGTTGTATTTCCATGTGGTAGTAACAAACGACAACAACAACAACAAAAAAAGTAAAATAAAACAGAATGAAACAAATATCATGAAAAATTAACGGGAAGTAACTCTTCCAGTCTGAACCACCTATCACTTCCCCTCGCGGACATACGTTGTTTTCACTCGTTAACTGATTCAAAAACTTGATCCGGGATCCGTTCGACCTTGACCCAGGTTTGCACTCTCCCCAAGTGCGCTTCTGTTTTGTGTCGATGATGCTTAACTCATTTCTAGACATGTAATTGAATAGTGACTATCCTGAATGATGTTGCTTTGAGTTCCATAGTTTCCATTGAAGGATTGAATAGAAACTCTTTAACACCTCCCTCCTCTCCCTTCTGCATCTCTCTCTCGCCCTTTTTTCTCATTTCTTTTGTTGTTGTTGCTAAGCCATTGTTATTATGGCGGAGGAATTGTGTACCTGTGTGTGTCTCTCTCTCCCCCAGTTCTTGTGTTTTTCCGGCGTGATATTCCTTTCTTCTTTTGTCTATTTGATTCTTTTGCATGAGAAAAGTATACACCATGTCTTTCTCCCTCCCTTCCTTCGTTCTCCCTTTCTTCCTTTTTTTCTTTTCTTTATTCCTGTCTTCTTTCTACCTTTTCTTTTTTCTTTTCCTGCGTTCCTTCATCCTTTCTTTCGTTCTTTATTTCTTCCTTTCCATTCTTTCTTCCATCCTTTCTTCCCTTCCCTCTTTCCTTCCTTCACCGCTTCCTACTTTTCTTCCTTCCTTACATCCATCCTGTCCTCCCCATACGTGTCTTTCCCACTTTTTTCTTCTCTCCTTCTTTCGTTCGTTCCTTCCTCCCCTCCTTTCTCTCATTCATTGATTCTCTGTCCTGGAGGTTTGTGTAATTGTCCAATTCCTCAGTTCGTTCCTTCTTCCCTCACTCCCAACCTCACTTGCTTTCTCCTCCTTTCCTTCCTTCCTTTCTTCTTTTCTTCTTTCCTTCTTTCTTTCTTCCTCCCCTCCTTCCTTTCTTTCATTCATTCTCTGTTCTTGAAGTTTGTATCCAAGCTTCCTTTCCTTTCTCCGTTCCTTCCTTCTTCCCTTCCTTCTTCACTTGCTTTCTTCCTTCTCTTCTTTTTCTTTCCTTCATACACTCATTTGTGTTTTGCCTTCCTTCCTTCCTTCTTCCCTTCTTTCTTTTTCCTTTTTTCTTTTTTTGGTCACCTTCCTGCTTTACTCCTTTCCTCCTCCTTCCTTCCTTCTTTCTTTTTCTTTCAGTCACCCACTCGTCGCCGTCCTGCCTTCCTTCCTTTTTCCCTTCCTTTTTTCCTTTTTTTTTAACGCTTCCCTCCTTCTTTCTCTCTTTTTCCTTATTTTGTCCTTCATTCATTCATTCACTCACTCATCTTTGTTCTCCCTTTCTTTTCTTCTTTCCTTCTTTTCCCTCCTTCCTTCCTTCCTTCCTTTCTTTTTTTTTTTTTCTTTCCTTCTTTCATTCACTCACTGACTGCTCTCTGTCCTGCAGGTGTGTGTGACCATCATCGAGGCGCGGCAGCTGGCGGGGCTGAACATGGACCCCGTGGTGTGTGTCCAGGTGGGGGACACCAGGAAATACACCTCCGTCAAGGAGTCCACCAACTGCCCTTACTACAACGAGGTCGGTCAATGTATATGCCTGCCTGCCTGCCTGCTCTCTCTCTCTCTCTCTGTCTCTCTCTCTCTCTCTCTCTCTCTCTCTCTCTCTCTCTCTCTCTCTGTCTCTCTGTCTCTGTCTCTCTCTCTCTGTCATATATATATATATATATAAGTATATGTTTACATGTATGTGTGTATGTGACTCTGTGTGTGTGTGTGTGTGTGTGTGTGTGTGTGTGTGTGTGTGTGTGTGTGTGTGTGTGTGTGTGTGTGTGTGTGTGTGTGTGTGTGTGTGCGATTAAGTCTGTCGAAGGGTCCATCGATGGCCATATCTACATGGAGGTCATTCAGTCTGTCCGTCTGTTTGCATGTCTGTCGTGACGTACGCGTGTTCGTTACAGAGTTCGGCCCCTGACCATGATAGATCATTACCGCTATGTGCCTATACGTGTGTGTGTGTT
>JADBJO010001288.1:12500-19786 GCA_016801955.1 Conus betulinus
TGTGGAAATCTGAACTCTCCACCCACGCCAGCCTTGGACTACAACGGTTGTTGTATGGAATGAGGAGAAGAGGGGCGGGGCGGGGCGGGAAGACAGGGGTTGTGGAGAGATCACAGTGGAACTTCAGCAGGAGGATAGACAACATGCCAGGCTGTGAGATGGAGCACTACTTGTTAAAAACCCTCAGAAAACAAGTCTGGCATGTGCATAAGAATGGGAGAAAATTCAGAACACGTTCTTTGGTGAGGTCACAAAAAAGCTACCCACCCATTTTTCAAACTCGAGGATAAATCCCGACAGTCAAGCCACATGCTCAGACCAAATTGTGGACTCGTAATGCCCAAAATACATAGATATAGGAAATAAATCCAGTTATGAATAAAGAATGAAACAAAGAAACCAAGTTCGTGAATCCTGAGCTGTCATAAATAGGACATCAAAGCGAGTTTGCTGTTTCATATGAAAATCAAATCTATGAAACATAGTAACACGCACGGGATCAGTAAATGGCAAAAAATCAAGAGTCGTATTACTTTTCTGGACACATTTGAAACCTTTTTCTGCTAGAAACCTCCACGATCCAGGAAACCAGCCCTGACGGAACATGATTACGCAGGGGAGACAACTCAGGCCCGGAAACGAGTGTCAATCACAGACGTGAAAGATGTGTTGGGCGTCTGTAGTGGCGACGATTACTGTGTGTGGGGTTAGAAACTGCAGCGTCGGGTTGGTTGTAGGGGCTGGAGAAGATAACGGGAACCATCAGAAGAGACATTATTTCCACTCTTCCACCCAGTCTACATAAAGTTGGTATTCTTCTCCGTGGTAAACAACCCCTCCAATACGAAGATGATGAAGCTATACTCAAAACTAGGCATCAGTTTAATAAACAATCAAAATGTTTTTGAAATGCATGTTAAGAACTAAATAAAACTACATAAACATTAAAAAAAAATGAATAAATGGGGAAAGGAAGGAATGAAATGACCGAAACTGTGGACTAATGACTGGTCAAATTGGGGAGAGGTGGTAAGTGAATTTTTGCCGAATATGACCAAAGATTTATATGAAATTCTAGAAAATCTCTGAGATCAGGACACAGCAAGATTAAAAAGATGGAGCTCTTTTGCCAGTCCAGTTTTTGAAACTGCTCCTTCTGAAATACTCCCGGAAATAAGCGACAACTATCATTCACACGCATTTTCCTTTTCACCCCTCCCCCTCCCTTCCCCTAATGTCCTTCACACCCCCCCCCCCCCCACCCCATCTTCTTTGCGCTCTGACAGAATACCATGATTACATGTTGGAGAGGCTGTCGCCAGGTGACAAGTGTCCACACAGATGCAAAAGACGTCTTCTGCCTTGACCTGTGTGTAGAAAGAGATGGGAGAGAGACGTTGAGAGACAGCATTATTATGCTTCAGACCAAAGGAAGGACAGCAGGCCATGATTATTGTGATGGGACAGAGAGCTGGAGAAACCTGATATGTGGAAACTTGAACTCTCCACCCACTCCAGCCTTGGACTACAAACGGTCGTCGTATAGAATGAGGATGAGAGGGACAGGGTGGGGCGGGAAGATCGGGGTTGGGTAGAGATCACAGTGGAACTTCAGCAGGAAGAGAGACAGCATGCCAGGCAGTGAGATGGAACCCTGCTTGTTCAAGACCCTTAGAGAACAAGTCCAGCACGTCCATAAGAATGGGACAAAATTCAAAACAGATTCTGTGGTGAGGTCACAAAAAGGCTTCCCCCATTTTTCAAACTTGAGGATAAATCCGACAGTCAAGTCACATGGTCAATACAAATTGAGGACTCCTAGTGCCCCAAAATACATAAATAAAGAAAATAAATACAGTTATGAATAAAGAATGAAACAAAAGAAAACCGAATTCATGAATCCCTGAGCTGTTATATACAGGACATCAAATAGAGTTTGCCTATTCATATGAAAAACAAATCCATGAAATATAGAAATGTGCTCAGAATCAGTAAACAGCAAAAATCAGATGTATTACTTTTCCAGCAACATCTGAAACCATATTCTTCCAGAAGCTTCCGCGATCCGGGAAACCAGCCCTGACAGAACATATTACACAGAGGACACAATTCAGGCCCGGAAACGAGTGTCGACCACAGGCGTGAAAGATGTGTCGGACATCTGTGGTGGCGATGAACATTGTATGTGTGGGGTTGGAAACTGCAGCGCCAGGTTGGTCGTAGGGGCCGTAGGAGATAACGGAACGCCATCAGAAGAGACATTATTTCCACTCTTCCACCCAGTCTACGTAAAGTTGGTATTCTTCCCCATGGTAAATAATCTTTCCAATGCAAAGATGTTAAAGCTATATTCAAGACTGTTCATCAGCTCATTAAATAATCAAAATGTTTTTGAAGTACATGTTAAGAACTAAATAATGCTGCATAAACATAAAAAGAATGAATAAACGGGAAAAGGAATGACTAAAATAATCAAAACTGTTTTAACCAATGACTGGTCAGTTGGGGACAGGTGGTAAGTGAATTTTTGCCAAATATGACCACAGATTTATATGAAATTCAAGAAACTCTCTGAGATCAGGACACAGAAAGATAAAAAAAATGGAACTCTTTTGCCATGCCAGTTTTTGAAACTGCTCCTCCCGAAAATAAGGATGACTATCATTTACATGCACTTTTCCTTTTCACCTGTCCCACCCCCTCCCCTTCCCCTAACGTCCTTCACCCCACCACCACCATCTGTCCCGACATTGACAGAATAACATGATTACATGGTGGACAGGCTGTCTTCAGGCGACAAGTGTCCACCACAGACGCAAAAGACGTCTTTGGCCATGACCAGTGTGTAGAAAAGAGAAGGGAGAGAGAGGTTGAGAGACAGCATTGTTATGCTTCAGACCAAAGGAAGGGTGGCAGGCTGTGATCACTGTGATGGGGCAGAGAACTGGAGAAAACCTGATATGTGGAAATCTGAGCTCTCCACCCACGCCAGCCTTGGACTACAATGGTCGTCGTATGGAATGAGGAGGAGAGGGGCAGGGCAGGGCAGGAAGACAGGTGTTTGGGGAGATATCACAATGGACTTCAACAGGAGGAAAGACAACATGCCAGGCTGTGAGATGGAGCACTACTTGTTAAAAACCCTCAGAAAACAAGTCTGGTATGTGCATAAGAATGGGAAAAAATTCAGAACACGTTCTTTGGTGAGGTCACAAGAAAAATACCCACCCATTTTTCAAACTCGAGGATAAATCCGACAGTCAAGCCACATGATCAGAACAAATTGGGGACTGGTAATGCCCAAAATGCGTAAATGTAGGAAATAAATCCAGTTATGAATAAAGAATGAAACAAAGAAACCGAGTTCATGAATCCTGAGCTGTCATATACAGGATATCAAAGCGAGTTTGCTGTTTCATATGAAAATCAAA
Organism: Conus betulinus; assembly: GCA_016801955.1. Classification (NCBI taxonomy): domain Eukaryota; kingdom Metazoa; phylum Mollusca; class Gastropoda; order Neogastropoda; family Conidae; genus Conus; species Conus betulinus. The sequence goes on from JADBJO010001288.1 coordinate 15,932, forward strand.
CCTATGAAACATAGTAACACGCACAGGATCAGTAAATGGCAAAAAATCAAAAGACGTATTACATTTCTGGAAACATTTGAAACCATTTTGCTGCTAGAAATCTCCATGATCCACGAAACCAGCCCTGACAGAACATGATTTCGCAGGAGAGACAACTCTGGCCTGGAAGCGAGTTTTGACAGACGTGAACGAATTCTCAGGCAGCTATGGTAGTGACGACTATTGTGTGTGTATGGTTGGAAACGGCAGCGTCGGGTTGGTTGTAGGGGCTGGACAAGATAATGGAACACCATCAGAACAGAGATTATTTCCGCTCTTTCGCCCAGTCTACATAAAGTTGGTATTCTTCTCTCTAAGCTACATAAACATAAAAAAAGATGGAACTCTTTTGCCAGGCCAGTTTATGAAACTATTCTTTCTAAAACGCTCCCGGAAATAAATGACAACTATCATTCACACGCATTTCCTTTTTCACCCCCCCCCCTCCTTCCCCTAACGTGCGTCATCCACACCCACACCCCACCCCACCTTCCTTCGGCTCTGACAGAATAACATGATTACATGGTGAAGAGGCTGTCATCAAGCAACAAGTGTCCACCACAGACGCAATAGACGTCTTTGGCCGTGACCAGTGTGTAGAAAGAGAAGGGAGAGAGACATTGAGAGACAGCATTATTATGCTTCAGACCAAAGGAAGGACAGCAGACTGGCTGTGATTATTGTGATGGGGCAGAGAGCTGGAGAAACCAGACATGTGGAAACCTGAACTCTCCACCCACGCCAGCATTGGACTACAACGGGTTGTATGGAACAAGGAGGAGAGGGGGGTGGGGTGTGATGATTGGGGTTGTGGAGAGATCACAATGGAACTTCAACAGGAAGAGAAACAGCATGCCAGGCTGTGAGATGGAGCATTACTTGCTCAAGACCTCAGAGAACAAATCTGGCATGCACGTAAGAATGTGACAAAAGTCAGAATACATTCTGCGGTGAGGTCACAAAAGGGCTTCCCCCATTTTTTCAAACTCGAGGATAAATCTGACAGTCAAGGCACATGGTCGATACAAATTGAGGACTCCTAGTGCCCAAAATACATAAAAAACAGAGGAAATAAATACAGTTATGAATAATAAAGAATGAAAAAAAAAAAAAAACGTATTCATGAATCCCTGAGCTGCTGTATATACAGGACGTCAAATACGGTTTGCTGATTCATATGAAGAACAAATCCATGAAACATAGAAACGTACACGGGATCAGTAAACGGCAAAAATCAGAAGACGTATTACTTTTCCAGTAACATCTGAAACCATAATCTGCCAGAAGCTTCCGTGATCCGGGAAACTAGCCCTGACAGAACATATTACACAGAGGACACATTCAGGACTGGAAACGAGTGTCGACCACAGGCGTGAAAGATTTATCGGACATCTGTGGTGGCGACGAACATTGTGTGTGTGTGGGGTTGGAAACTGCATCGTCGGGGTGGTTGTAGGGGCTGGAGAAGATAACGGAACACCATCAGAAAGAGACATTATTTCCACTCTTCCACCCAGTCTACATAAAGTTAGTATTCTTCCCCGTGGTAAACAATGCCTCCAATGTGAAGATATTGAAGCTCTGTTCAAATCTGTTCATCAGTTTATTAAACAATCAAAATGTTTTTGAAATACATGTTTAGAACTAAATAATGCTACATAAACATAAAAAATGATCTAGTTGCGAAGTGAGACGACTGCAGGCGGAAATCTAAACAAATCTTAAATAAATTTTAGCAAACTGCCCAGAGAAACGTGGATGAATGAGTCAAAAGACAAAACAACGCGTTTCGACCTCTTAGGTCTTCTTCAGGTGAGACACAGACAAATAAAATAACGAAAATTCACTTTGATTGCTTCAGATCCCTTCAGAGTTCAGCGCAAGGAAGAAGGCGTTTATTCATAAAAAAAATGAATAAACGGGAAAAGGAAAGAATGAAACAATCAAAACTGTTAACCAATGACTAGTCAATTGGGGAGAGGTGGTAAGTGAATTTTTGCCGAATATGACCACAGATTTCTATGAAATTCAAGAAACTCTCTGAGATCAGGACACAGAAAGATTAAAAAGGTGAACTCTTTTGCCAGGCCATTTTTTGACATTTCTCCTAAAACGCTCTCGGACATAAGGATGACTATCATTTACAGGTACTTTTCCTTTTCACCTATCCCACACCCCTCCCCTTCCCCTAACGTCCTTCACCATACCACCACCTTCCCTCCCAACATTGACAGAATAACATGATTACATGGTGGAGAGGCTGTCATCAGGCGACAAGTGTCTACCACAGACGCGAAAGAACCCTTTGGCCATGACCAGTGTGTAGAAAGAGAAGGGAGAGAGAGGTTGGGAGACAGCATTATTATGCTTCAGACCAAAGGAAGGACGGCAGGCCGTCATTATTGTGATGGGGCAGAGAGCTGGAGAAACCTGACATGTGGAAACCTGAACACTCCACCCAAGCCAGCATTGGACTACAATGGGTTGTATGAAACAAGGAGGAGAGGGGCGGGGCGTGAAGATTGGGGTTGTGGAGAGATCACAATGGAACTACAACAGGAGAAGAGACAGCATGCCAGGCTGTGAGATGGAGCGCTACTTTTTCAAGACCCTCAGAGAACAAGTCTGGCATGCATGTAAGAATGTGACAAACTTCAGAACACATTCTGCGGTGAGGTCACAAAAGGGCTTCCCCCATTTTTCAAACTCGAGGATAAAGCCAACAGTCAAGCCACATGGTCAATGTAAAATGAGGACTCCTAGTGCCCAAAAAACATAAATAAAGGAAATAAATACAGTTATAAATAAAGAATGAAATGAAAAAAAAACGAATTCATGAATCCCTGAGCTGTTATATACAGGACATCAAATAGAGTTTGCTGATTCATATGGAAAAACAAACCCATGAAACATAGAAACGTACACGGGATCAGTAAACGGCAAAAATCAGAAGATGGTATTACCTTTCCAGCAACATCTGAAACCATATTCTCTCAGAAGCTTCCACGATCCGCAGAACCAACCCTGACAGAGCAGAGGACACAATTCAGGCCCGGAAACGAGTGTCGACCACAGGCGTGAAAGGTGTATTGGGCGTCTGTGGTGGCGACGACCATTGTGTGTGTGTAGGGTTGGAAACTGCAGCGTTGAGTTGGTTGTAGGGGCTGGAGGAGATAACAGAACACCATCAGAGAGAGACATTATTTCCACTCTTCCACCCAGTCTATGTAAAGTTGGTATCCTTCCCCGTGGTAAACAATCCCTCCAATGCGAAGATGTTAAGTTGTATTGAGAACTGTTCATCAGTTTATTAAACAATCAAAATGTTTTGAAATACATGTTAAAAACTAAAAAATGCTACATAAACATAAAAAAAATGAATAAACGGGAAAAGGAAGGAATAAAATGATCAAAACTATTAACCAATGACTGGTCGATAGGGAAGAGGGTGGTAAGTGGAATTTTTGCCGAATATGACCACAGATTTCTATGAAATTCAAGAAACTCTCTGAGATCAGGACACAGAAAGAAAGATAAAAAGATGGAACTCTTTTGCCAGGCCATTTTTTGACATTTCTCCTAAAACGCTCTCGGACATAAGGATGACTATCATTTACAGGCACTTTTCCTTTTCACCTATCCCACACCCCTCCCTTCCCCTAACGTCCTTCACGACACCACCACCTTCCCTCCCGACATTGACAGAATAACATGATTACATGGTGTGGAGAGGCTGTCATCAGGCGACAATGTCATATGGAATGAGGAGGAGATGGGCAGGGGGGGCGGGGCGGAAGACTGGGGTTGGGGGAGAGA
>JADBJO010001288.1:27500-45000 GCA_016801955.1 Conus betulinus
GATGTGTTTCATAAATGACTGCAATGTATTTGTACTAATCTATACATGTACGCAGGTTTTTTTTTAATGTGAGGAATTGATTCATTTTTCAGCAGAGATTAAGAAAAGCTTTCGTGTCGTAGCGCATTGCCTTTGTTAGTTCATTTTGTCAGGAAGGTTTTTATTCGTACGTGTAACGAGAAAGTTTAATTTTTTTTTTTCATTCATACACATTGCGCATGGGAACATTTTAAGCTGTTGGAATATTCTGTTCTGGGCAAGAGCGACGAAGGAATTGAGGGCACGCACGGGTTGGGGATGGGGGAGGGGGGGGGGGGGGGGGTGGATTTTTATTATTCAAATCTTTGTTTATGTGATACAACTATTCAAAGTCTCTTTTTAGACTTTTTTTTTTTTTTTTTTCCTAATTCTTGTCACATACAACTAAGTGGCAAATGCATGATATCGAACCAAGACTGAAAACAGAAGAAGAAAAAAGAAAGGTTACAAATCCCCAAGTCGAATTGAATAAACAATTACCATATAGAAACAACGCGTTTCGATCCTGAAGGCTTCTACAGGGAACACACTTGAAAAGACACCGACAGAAATAATTAGTGCAGGGGACGATGGCTTCGCTGTGCTTGAAGTAGTTCTGGTTCTGCAGGTGAGTAGAACATCTGAACATCTGAGAGGATCTCTCTCTCTCTCTCTCTCTCCTCTCTCTCTCTCTCTCTCTCTCTCTCTCTCTCTCTCTCTCTCTCTCTCTCTTGTCACGTCCGCACGCATTATCAAATTCATCCTTTTTTTTCTGTCTCCGCCTTTCAATGCATGTATACTCCCGTCACATTTCACATAGAAGTCCTATGGATCGAAGCCCGTCGGTTCTTCGTTGTTGGTTCCATTCTTTTCGGCTGTTTTGTACCCCCCTCCCCCCTTTTTTTTCACCCCTCTAGCTGCTGTTTCCACTCTCGTCAGGAGATACTCTACATTGAAACTAGTCGTAGCATTTGAAGAAGGCTGGGTGTTTCCTAGTTCGCCGCCGTCCCCTACTCCGTTTAAAGCGTCACGTCAAACAGAAACAGCAGTCACGGTGTACTTTTGAATGTTTGTGATGTGGTCACCTTACTGTTCATTTCTTTGTGTGTGAGTGATGAAGTCAGGACATGATCTTTGTTTTGTTTTTTTCTTCTTCCTGATTTCGAAAGAATCATGAGACCTTACACGCCGACACTTTGTATACTTCACAGTGCAGTTTTGATGATTGCTTTGTGATCACGGCATCAGTTTTTTTTTTAAGCCTGTTTTGGTAACTCTGGTAATAAATCTTTAATTTTTCTCTGGTTTGTCTTGTCCTTTTTTTTTCAGTTGAAGCTTCTGTTTGTTGTTTGTTTGTTTTCACATCATCACATATCACAAACACGCAGTGTTGAATCTTTCTGGAAGGGAGGGGGGGGGGGGGGGGGGGGGGGGGGATGGGAGGGCGGCTTGTTTTATGTGGCATGACAGTGAGTGACTGTGTTGAGTTGATTAGCGTTGATTTTGACATGAATGGCATTGAAGGCCCAGTTTCGCCCCGTTTTAGGTTCTTCACTCTCGCAAACTTCCTGCGCTCCGGAAACACAGTGGGCTGTTTCAAGTTAGATGTTGCCACCGTGTACAAAGCTCGCGGTAGTGTTCTTTGTTTGTTCCTTGGCTCTTCTTCACCTGATCATGATGGTTTTTTTTTTTTCCGTTTTTCTTTGTCATCCAGTTGTACTGCACCAATACTTTTTTTTTTTTTTACAATTATATTCAATGGGTTTGTTTTCTCGTTTTCCTTGCCGTGGAATTTTGGTGGAACTTTGTGCACATTTCCCTTATTTTGCAATTTTATTCATTTATTTATTCATCTACTGGAAAGTTTATAATTGGACGTGTTGCCCCGCTTCCTCACCCCCTCCCTCGCGCTCCCTTCTCCCTCTTCTCTCCCTCTCTGTCCTTCCGAAAAAAAAATTGAGAAGAAGGCGAAGCATAGAATTATGACCATGAAATTGGTAGTAATAATGATATTCTTATCGTAAATCGTGATGAGCTTGGATCGTTCAAATAAAGATTGGTTTCTGATCAACAAGTAACCGTCAAACGACTACCGATCAGACCAGTCGCCCAACCACAGACAAGCTGACGTGTCAATTCTTTATTAGCTTGAACTGTTCAAAAGGAGATTGGTTCTTGATCAATCAACAAATAAACAGCCAAAAACCAACCAATAAACCAGTTATCCAATCAAACACAATTTGACGTGTCAGTTCTTCACGAAATATGCACACACAAAACACACACACACACACACACACACACACACACACACACACACACACACACACACACACACACACACACAGAGTAGGGTGTTTCTTGGGGTTATAGACAGGCGTGTGGTTAATTAGTTCCACAAACGCACGTTCACAAACAAAATGTTGTTGGTGGAAAAGGCTTTAACAAATCAGGCGACGTCTAACCACATGAGATTTACAGTCTCAGTTTCAAAGTTGAGCGTAACAGAAAACAACATGTGGACATGTGAGCAGCTGTATGCCTACAGCGAGATAAGGGGGCGGGTGGGGTGAAATGGTTAAAGAAAAAAAAAGGACAAAACTAGGAGGTTTCTTGTTTGTGTGTTTTGGCATGGTTCCATTCTTTTCCAAACTCATCCTTGAATTTCATGCTTGCCTTTTTCTTATGTAGCCAAATGATATGACGGCCTTCTTTTTCACCCCGAAGCTACTACTGAATGTTTGCTCTGGATCAGCTTGCTATATTCCTTAAGCTGATGGAAAGCATTTTGCATTATTCCTCTTTGCATGCGGCTTCTTACATGTAGCTTTGAATTTTGATTTTTTTTTCTCTTCTGATTGTAGAAAGAATTCTGGACATTGGATGTATATCTCTACGTGCATCGTGGACGAGACACTTCACTTGCCTGATAAACAAGCGCGCATTGACCCTCATGTTAGATTCCGGCAAAGCAGGACACGGTAGAAGACCAGCGAAAAGTTTAACCAAAACATCGCCTTTCTGTGCTGTGCAGTAGACTTGGCTAAAGGTCTGGCTCTGTCGCGTAAATGAGGTGGGAAAAAAATGCGCGAGGTAGCTACGAAAGACAGTGTTTCACGTGTTCCTGTTATTTTTGTTGTTGTTTGTTTTAAACACCATTTTCAAAACATCGACTGTTCATCGGAAGGTTGATCAGACTTGTATGCTATGTTTCTGTCATTGGCGTTGCGTAGACTTATTCTGTTAGCACAGTACAGTTCGCTCTTGAAACATGATTTGAACGAGCTCACGGCTGCAGCGCTTTGAGGTCAACATCGTGATATTTGTGATGGCATGAGACCTTTGTTTTTTTTTTTTTTTTTTTTGATTATGATGCTTCGTGTGCACTATGCGGATCACACTGATCTCACCTAACGGGTAAGGCGGTAACTCGAGCACCAAAGGAGCAGCTACGGTTTGCACCGACCTATGTTGCTTCCAGAGACTGCTGCCTTCAGCCCCAGTTCAGTCACATTTCTCTGCAGGAAGTATGGCCAGACCTACACTTGTGTCTAGCGGCTGGTGTATATATATATATATATATATATATATATATATATATATATATATATAAGGTCTAGGGTGATTATCCTGGGAAAAGGAAAGAGAGCAGAAAGGCGGGGATGAAAATGGAAGGTGTGGGGGGAGGGGGGGGGGGGACTCTTATCCTCCGTTAGGTACCCCCCCAAAAAAATGGTTAGTAATATTTTCCCCATTCTTCCCATTCTACCAATGCCAGTGTCTCGGCTGGCCGCACTCTCCCTTGTTCTCTGTAGTAGTGCAGCATGAGTGGTCCCCGTCGTCGCTTTCTCTTCACATGCTCACCGTCTTGATATGAATATGAAATCCCCGTTCCTCCTGTCACATCTTCACATCCCTAACCTTCAGGTTCTCTTTAACTGCGAGTGATCAAGCTGAATGGTCGACTGGAAATCCACTGCTGATGGTAGGTAACTTCTTGCACACACATCATCATCATTGATGGATAGATTCCAGAGCTGTGTGGTGGCTATGTTAGTTGTGGTGGTTTTCTTTCTGACATTTTAAAAAGTCGTTTTGTTAATATGTACAGTTCATACAGTTTACTTAAAATCTTGTTTTTTTTTCTTTAATCATTTTGTAATTGTGCCAACTGATTCAGCCTGAGTGCTGGGTGTCTTACTTCATGGCTGGTGATGCATGCCTTCTGTCCCCCCTGACAATTCAAGGCCTGTCACTCGGGACGTCTGCTGCGCATGACCAAACCCGTGGGCGCGTACAAGCTGGACGTAGCCACAGTGTACGCGCAGACAGGTACAGATGTTTCCCTCGTGTAAAACAGCCTGCGCTAATCGTATAAAACAGACTCAGGTTGTCCTGCTAACCTACGCCTCCTGTCGTGCGCATTAACTAAACACATGAAGTTGAACAACTTTATGACCATAACAAAAGTGAAACTGAAATCGTTCACTAAGTTATTACGAGCTTAATGAAGCTTAATGGTTCTTATGCATATTAGTGTTGAATGAAGCATTTTGGAAGCGATTTGTTAGCAGAGGACTCGAAAGCAAGTAATTTTTTTTGTGCTGCTTAATCGTGACTGTGAACGTGCAGAGAGAGAGAGAGAGAGAGAGAGAGAGAGAGGAGAGAGAGAGAGAGAGAGAGAGAGAGAGAGCTAAGTGGACTCGAACTGAAATATAGTGAATGAGAGAGTAGTGGAGAGGTCAAACTGCAGAAGAGTTTCTCATCATATAAATCCTACTTACAGAGTATGAACTAGAACTAAAGCCTCTTGTCGCATGGTTGTGGGTTCGCTGTTCTTTTTTTTCGTTTCGTAACTACGCTGCCAAGGCCTGCTAGTATGCCGTCTGCTTCATGTCTACTCTCTATACTCTCTCGGTGCTAAAAGCTAACACTGTTGTATCTAGACATACTTTTTAGTTCGTGTCCAAAGGTGAGTTCCATCTCCAAACGCATTCTTTGGGCGTGCATTTGATTTTCTACTTCGTTTTCTTTTTTCTTTTCATTATTTGTATCATTATTATTATTATTATTATTATTACGTCCGTTTCTTATCTTTTTTTTCATACGTTTTTTTTTTTTCAATTGTGTTTGCAATGGTTTGTAATAATCCATTGATTGCATTGGTTGTGCTTTCTTTCTTCTTGTATCTTCCGACTGAGTTGTGTTCTGCGCTGGGTGCTGGTTCTGACGCTGATCTGTAGTAACTAACCCTTGGATGATGAACCTGTTTGTTTCTCTGTATACTCTTGTTCAATGTCTCTGCACCCTTTCTTCTTTGTAAGCTTGGTCGATGTGTGCAAGTTGTAACTGGGCTTACATCTGAACTAGACTTGGTCTATAGGGGGGCAAGAGAAGGTTAGAGAAGGCGTGGGTGACGGGTTGGGGTGGGACATGTTCCTGTAAGACTTAAGTCACTTGCTTAGGTCTTCTCTAAGTTTGGAATAAATCAGATCAGTTCGATGTAGCATGCAGAGAGCGAATATTTTTCTTTACTCGGGATGCCTTAGAGTCATTTTGACCACACGGTGTTAAAGCCTTGATGTCTGTTTTTCATACAATCGAGTATACTTGTTGTTGGGTACGATTTAAGAAGGGGTTGTTTGAGAGGGAACGTTCAGAAATGTTTAAGATAATACCTGACTACTCATTAACATTTTCTGAAGATGAAAAGAGCTCTGAGTTACAGTTATCTTTGGTAGAAAACAAAGTCAGACGTGTGTATACGCGATTACATTGATGTGTTCCCAGTTAACAAAGGTTAATCTGGGCCAGTAGGTAATTCAGATCTGTGTGGCGTTTAATTACAAAGAATTGTAGTTAAGCCGCATCTTTGTTCATAGTTTGTGCATGTTAAAATCCTTACACATCAAATGTTCATTGAGGGCTTTGGCATGGCAAAGAATGAATAAAGAGACTCCTATAAGCAGGTGTTTGTTTTCATAGTATGGGGTGGGGGATGTTTCAAGAAACGAGCTGTCTTAAGGTGGATCACGGTAAGGGACAGTTAGAACAGGAGATTCCACACCTCGTATGAAATCAGCACCATCAACTGGAGAAATCTAGAAATGACCAGGAAAGGGAAAGAAACAGGGGAAGGTCCACCATTTCTCCTCCAAACCGAAGAGGAATAGGGAACTGGCTGCCACTTCTCCTTTAAATGGAAGAGACGGGGGATGGAGTGCCATTCCTCCCTCTAAATGGAAGAGAAATAGAGGATGGACTACTGTTCTTCATCCAAGATGGAAAAAAAAAACCTTCAGGGACGGCTGCCTTTTCTGCTGCTCAAATGAAAGAGGAAGAGGGAATGAACGCCATGTCTTCCAAATGGAAGCGTAATGGAGGATGTGCCGCTATTCCTCCGTCCAGTGGAAGAGGAATAGAAAATGGACTGCAATTTGCCCTCTAAATGAATGAGGAATAGGGAATAGATCGCCATTTTTCCTGCAAAAAGATTAAGGTATGGGTGCCCTTTATCCTCCAAATGGTTGAGGAAAAGGGGAGTGATAGCTGTCTTGTCTTCAAGAAATAGATGAATTGAGGATGGGCTGTCACTAAGTCTCCAAATGGAAGAGGAATGGGGGATGAGCTGTCATTATATCTCCAAATGGAAGAGGAATGGGGGATGGGCGGTCATTTCATCTCCAAATGGAAGAGGAATGGGGGATGAGCTGTCATTATATCTCCAAATGGAAGAAGAATGGGGGATGGGCAGTCATTATATCTCCAAATGGAAGAGGAATGGGGATGGGCAGTCATTTCATCTCCAAATGGAAGAGGAATGGGGGATGGGCGGTCATTTCATCTCCAAATGGAAGAGGAATGGGGGATGAGCTGTCATTATATCTCCAAATGGAAGAGGAATGGGGGATGGGCAGTCATTATATCTCCAAATGGAAGAGGAATGGGGGATGGGCAGTCATTTCATCTCCAAATGGAAGAGGAATGGGGGATGGGCAGTCATTTCATCTCCAAATGGAAGAGGAATGGGGGTGGGCAGTCATTTCATCTCCAAATGGAAGAGGAATGGGGGATAGGCAGTCATTTCATCTCCAAATGGAAGAGGAATGGGTGATGGGAAGTCATTTCATCTCCAAATGGAAGAGGAATTGGGGATGGGCAGTCATTTCATCTCCAAATGGAAGAGGAATGGGGGGATGGGCAGTCATTTCATCTCCAATGGAAGAGGAATGGGGGATGGGCAGTCATTTCATCTCCAAATGGAAGAGGAATGTGTCAAGGGTAGTCATTTTTTCTCCAAGTAGAAGAGGAATTTGTGATGGGCAGTCACTTTTTCCTCCAAGTAAAAGAGGAATTTGTGAAAGGCAGTCAGTTTTTTTTCCTCCAAGTAAAAGAGGAATTTGTGATGGGCAGTCATTTTTTTTTTTTCCTTCAAGTAGAAGAGGAATTTGTGATGGGCAGTCATTTTTCCTCCAAGCAGAAGAGGAACTTGTGATGGGGCAGTCATTTGTTCTCCAAATGCAAAAGGAACGGGGGATGAAATGTCATTTCTTCTTCACTTCTTCAATTAGAAGAGAATTGCGAGGTGGGCTGTCGCTTCTTCCCCAAATGGAAGACCAATGGGGACTTAGCTACTCGTTCCTCTCCTAAAGGAGACAGGTGCAGAAATGGACTGTCCTTTCTTCTCCAAATGGAATATACGTAGGGAAGGAATTGTCGTTTTTCTCCCCCAGATGGAAGAGAAGCAGGGGATAGACTGTCATCATTTTTTTTTTTCTCTCTCCAAACGGATGAGGAATAGGGAACGGACAGCCTTCTGTTCTCAACTAGAAAAGGGACTGAGGCTGTATCCCATGTCTTTTTCATTTCAGAAGTTTAGAGTTTTTTTTTTTTTTCTCATGATCTTGATCCATCAGTCGTCAATCTCCTTCAGCATCAACAGGATGATGGTTGAAGACAGGGGAAAAAATCACATTTTCAGTTTTTCAAATATATAGGCTACCACTACTGAGGCCCATTTCAGACGGAATTTCCGGCTTATTTCCGTTAAAAATGAAAAAAAAAAGTTCAGAAACTCCACATGACTGGCCCATGTCGTCTGGGGTTAGGCTGTTCGCCAGTTTGAAATCAATTGCTCTATTCAGTAACTTTATAACTGACATCATTTTGAGGATGGGGGGATAGGAGTGGGGGTGGTGGGGAGGGCAGGTGCAAGATCTACTATTCTATTTTAGCATTTTGGTGTTTTACGGACACCATGGTCGTGACTAACAAGGTACTATAAGTTTGGTATAAGTTATGGTATGAGAGGAGCAAGGTTACAGGATGTATAGGTTATGCGTATGATTGATGATGGTGAGAAGGTAGGACATTCGATGTAAGTGCATTATTACGTAGTATTATCATTTGATTTTGTTCATTCATTAGTATGTGTGTGTGTGTGTGTGTGATGTGTGTGTGTGTGTGTGTGTGTGTGTGTGTGTGTGTGTGTGTGTGTGTGTGTGTGTGTTGTGTGTGTGTGTGTGTGTGTGTGTGTGTGTGAGTGCAATCAATGTTTGAGGAGATAAAAGAGAGAGAGGGAGTGATAGAGGAGGAGAGAGAGAGAGAGAGAGAGAGAGAGAGAGAGAGAGAGAGAGAGAGAGAGAGAGAGAGTATATCCATGCTCATCAGTTTTTTGCTTGGGACAAGAGAAAAAACAGAAATTGCTATAGAGAAAAGTAAAGGAACTAATTCAACGAGCCTATGAATTTCCATACTTTCACATCAGAGTGGGGAAAAAAACTGTTGATAAGGTCGAGTCCAAAAAAGAGGTGATTTACAGTAGTCATTTATAGCCTGTCTATTATTCCATATTGAGATCACTTAGGGCCGGAACATCGATCAACCGTTATTCAATGTATGATGGCCACACTGATTCTTTGATGACACGTTCATGACATAACCCATGACCCTTGCATATGTAATGCAACAGATCACCAGTTTTACCATAAATGGGCAATGCTGACTGACCCGGATGACATTAATGGCGGAGTCAAAGGTTACCTGAAATGTGACGTGGCTGTCATCGGTAAAGGAGACTCGGTCAAGGTCGGTGGATTTGATCCCCCCCCCCCCCCCCCCCCCTCCCCCCTCTCCTTACTCGCCCACCATCTCTTCTTTCTTTGTCCACTGCTTCTTACACTGCTGCTTTTCTTCAACATCATCATCATCATCATCATCATCATCATCATCATCATCATCATCATCATCATCGTCAACTTTACTTCTTCTTCTTCTTCTCCTTCTCCTTCTTCTTTCTTCTTCTTCTTCTTCTTCTTCTTCTTCTTCTCCTTCTTCTTCTTCTTCTTCTTCATCATCATCTTCTCTTTCTTCTTCTTCTTCTTCTTCTTCTTCTTTCTTCCTCCTCCTCCTCCTCCATTCTCCTGCTTCTTCTTCTCTTCTCCTTCTCCTCCTCCTCTTCCTCCTCCTCCTCCTCCTCTTTTCTTCCTCTTCCCTCCTCCTTCTCCTTCATTCTCCTGCTACTTCTTTTCCTCCTCTCCTCCTCCTCTTCCTCCTCCTCCTCCTCCTTTTCTTCCTCTTCCTCCTTCTCCTTCATTCTCCTTCTTCTCCTGCTACTTCTCCTTCTCCTCCTCCTCCTTTCCTCCTCGTCCTCCTTTTCTTCCTCTTCCTCCTTCTCCTTCAGTCTTCTCCTTCAGTCTCCTCCCACTTCTCCTCCTGCTCCTGCTCCTCCTCCTCTTGCTTGCTCCTCCTCCTCCTCCCCCTCCTCCTCCTCCTCCTTTTCTTCTTCTTTCTCCTTTTTTTCCTTTGTTTTTTCGTTTTTTGTTGTGAACAAACAGTTTCTGGTGTGGAAATGCTTCATGGGCCCAGTACAAACATTCATTCGTTCCTTCGTCTGTTCAGTCATGCGCACAATGTCCTATCCACATCGCTTTCTCGTTTTCACTTTCTTTTCCGGACCAGTAGCAAAACGTGTCAAAGAAGTTTGTTGTAACGAATATGACATGACATTCAGTGATTGTGACGGCAAACTGTGGTTACTGAATTAGAAAGGGAGCTCTTTGCAGTGGCGATCACAATAGTGCTGTTGTTGTAAATATTAGTGAACACTAATTGTGCGATTTTGCGTGTGTGTGTGTGTGTGTGTGTGTGTGTGTGTGTGTGTGTGTGTGTGTGTGTGTGTGTGTGTGTGTGTGTGTGTGTGTGTGATTTTTGACAACCTGTCATCATTTTATAAGGCGTACTGTGCACAATAATATCCAAACGAAAAATCGATGACTATGTTATTCATATAAATGATATGGATGGTCCTACGTTCGTGCGCATGTATGGATTCACGTGTGCGTGCGCGAAAGTGTGTGTATATTTCAGTGCGAGTGGAGGGCGCGGGTTGGAGTGTCTGTGTGTATGTGGAGAGGGGAGAGGGTTGGATACTGAAGGGAAGGATAGGTAGGTAGATAGAGAGTGATGGATGTTTATGTCATTCAACACGGTTCTGTTTCTGTTCGTAAAGGTGCCCCCCAAAAGTGACAAAGACGAAGATGATATTGAAGCGTAAGTCTGTCTGTCTGTCTGTATGTCTGTCTAAATCTCTCTCTCTCTCTCTCTCTGTTTGTCTGTCTCTGTCTCTGTCTGTCTGTCTGTCTCTGTCTCTCTCTCTCTCTCTCTCTCTCTCTCTCTCTCTCTCTCTCTCTCTCTCTCTCTCTCTCTCTCTATGTCTCAAGCCTTCTGTCCTTACGTTGTTAAGTTAAGACACGACGTTACTGTGCTTTTCCTGTCTAGACATGACTTTATAGAAACTACTTTTTGTCGGTGAAATTATACCACAGAGACACACATTTTTGTGTTAGGATACAATGGTATTACAAATGTTTGTGCTAAGACATCAAAACGCGACATCTGTTCGTGTTCTTGCATCATAATGTTCGCATAAACGGTTCGCGTTAGAAGAACGTAGTGCCACGAATGTTTGTTATATGATACCATGCCGCTATAACTGTTAGAGGCGAGAAATCATAAGGCAACAAGTGTTTCTGTTGAGAGGCCATAGCGCTACAGTTTCTCTTTTTAAGTCACCATATCGCTTCGATATTTGTATCAAAACACCAAAGCGCCACAGAAGTTTGGATTAGGGCAAATTATTTCTGCAAATGATGAGTTAGGACATGATTGTCCTTCGAATGTTAGTAGTAGGACACCATACACTGCAAATGACTTTATGAAGACACCACACCAGTACAAATGTTTGTGTTAGGACATCATAGCGCAGCAAATGATTCCATTAAGACACCATAGCGCTACAAATGTGTGTTTAAGGACACCACAGCGCAGCAAAGTGATTGTATTAAGACATTATAGCGCTACAATGTGTGTTTAAGGACACCACAGCGCAGCAAGTGATTGTATTAAGACATTATAGCGCTACAGATGTGTGTTTAAGGACACCACAGCGCGCTGCAAGTGATTGTATTAAGACATTATAGCGCTACAGATGTGTGTGTTTAAGGACACCACAGCGCTGCAAGTGATTGTATTAAGACATTTATAGCGCTACAGATGTGTGTTAAGGACACCACAGCGCTGCAAGTGATTGTATTAAGACATTATAGCGCTACAGATGTGTGTTTAAGGACACCACAGCGCTGAAAGTGATTGTATTAAGACATTATAGCGCTACAGATGTGTGTTTAAGGACACCACAGCGCTGCAAGTGATTGTATTAAGACATTATAGCGCTACGAATGTGTGTTTAAGGACACCACAGCGCTGCAAGTGATTGTATTAAGACATTGTAGCGCTACGAATGTGTGTTTAAGGACACCACAGCGCTGCAAGTGATTGTATTAAGACATTGTAGCGCTACAGATGTGTGTTTAAGGACACCACAGCGCTGCAAGTAATTGTATTACAGACATTGTAGCGCTACGAATGTGTGTTTAAGGACACCACAGCGCTGCAAATGTTTGTATCAAGACATCTTAGTGTTACGAATGTTTGTGTGACGGCACCATAGGGCTGCAGATGTTTTGTATCAAGACATCTTAGTGCTACGAATGTTTGTGTGACGGCGCCATAGGCTGCAGATGTTTGTATCAAGACATCTTAGTGCTACGAATGTTTGTGTGACGGCGCCATAGCGCTGCAAATGTTTGTATGACGACGCCATAGCGCTGCAAATGATTGAATTTAAGACACCATAGTGCTACAAATGTTGTGCGACGGCGCCATAGCGCTGCAAATGATTGAATTAAGACACCATAGTGCTACAAATGTTTGTGTTAAAACACTAGAGTGCTGCAACAAATATAGATTGTATCAAGACACCATAGCGCTGCAAATGATTGCATCAAGACACCATAGCGCTACGCATGTTTGTGTTAAGACAAAATAGCGCAACAAGTGATTCATTAAGACACCATAGCGCTACAGATGTTTGTGGTAGAACACCATTGCCCTGCAAATGATTGCATTAAGACCCATAGCGCTACGAATGTTTGTATGAAGATACCATAGCGCTACAAATGTTTTACTGAGACACCCATAGCGCTGCAAATGATTTATTAAGACACCATAACGCTACAAATGATTGAATTAAGACACCATAGCGCCACGCAATATTTGTATTAAGACACCATAACGCGCTTCAAATTTGTTTTAGCGCTTCTTTTGCTAAGACACCACAGCGCTGCAAATGATTGTATTAAGACATCATAGCGCTTCAAATGTTTTGCTAAGACACCATAGCGCTGCAAATGATTGTATTAAGACACCAGAGCGCTACAAATATTTGTGTTAGGACACCGCAGGGTTGCAAACGATTGTATCAAGACACCATAGCGCTACAAATGTTTGTGTCCGTGTTCAGCAACCTGCTCCTGCCGGACGGGGTTCCGGCAGACCGGCAGAGGGCCCGGTTCAGCGTGAAAGTGTATCGGGCCGACGGACTGCCCAAGATGAACGCGGGCATCGTGGCCAACGTCAAGAGAGCCTTCACCGGCGAGAGCAAGGACCTCGTCGACCCCTACGTGGAGGTGTCTTTCGCTGGGCACCAGGTGCGCTCTTGTCCTCACGCGACGTGAGGGTGGTTGGGAGATTGAGGGTCGATATGCAGAGTGACCGAATGCTGGTTACGTAATTAGCAGGTCAAACTGGCCTTTTTCTTGAGCTTGAAAGTACTGGTAAAAGGGATTAGTCAGGACTTAAATTTCGGAAAGTTCCAACTCTTTACAGAGATTCTTCATTATTTCTTTAACTTTTGAAAACATATTTGTCTTCCATGAATATATACATGCATGAATATATCAGACATTTTTATGCCTGATATATAAATGTTTAACGACATCAACAAGTAACTCAATGATAATTATACTGTGTCATTTTTTTATGTGTGACTAGAAGTATCAGCCATGTTTCTGCATGGTGTATCTGGCTGTAGAGCAGGAAAGGAGGGAGTGGAATGGGGATGTACCGTTAGAGTATCGGCTACATTATCAGACGTTTCCCTATATAACACCTCTGACAAAGAATGGGTTCTGCACTGTGTAGTTAACGTTTCCCTAATTAACACCTCTGACAAAGAATGGGTTCTGCACTGTGTAGCTAACGTTTCCCTATATAACACACCTCTGACAAAGAATAGGTTCTGTACTGTATGGCTGACGTTTCCCTAAGTAACACCTCTGACAAAGAATAGGTTCTGTACTGTATGCCTGACATTTCCCTAAGTAACACCTCTGACAAAGAATGGGTTCTGTACTTTATGCCTGACGTTTCCCTAAGTAACACCTCTGACAAAGAATAGGTTCTGCACTGTGTCATTAACCGGGATGTGTCTGCCATTCATACGGACGGGTCCTTAGGGTCGCACCTCAGTGAAGAAGGGGAGCTATGAGCCGGTGTGGAACGAGCAGATCGTCTTCACCGAGATGTTCCCGCCCCTCTGTCGCCGCATCAAGGTGCAGCTCCGTGACAGCGACACCGTCAACGATGACGTCATCGGCACGCACTTCATCGACCTCTCCAACGTCTCCAACGAAGGCGAGAAAGGTGAGGGGCAATGTTCGATGGTGCAGACAGTTAGGAAAGGAAAGGAAATACAGAAAAAGTGGGGAGTGTGTAGGGAGTGGGGGAAGCTGGGGATGGAATTAAGTAATTCAATCGCTCACTTACTTAAGTGTTGACTTAACGTGGTGTAGTTTGGAAAAGAATGAGAAAGAAAATACCTCTTTGTCTCTCTCTGTCTGTGGGTGTGTCTGTGTGTATGTCTGTCTGTCTGTCTCTCTCTCTCTCTCTCTCTCTCTCTCTCTCTCTCTCTCTCTCTCTCTCTCTCTCTCTCTCTCTCCTCTCCCCCCTCTCTCTCTTTCTCTGTTTTGCGTCCTGCTATTTCTTTCTCCAACCAACCATGTTGTCTTTTGTCAACATTGCATCTGTCGCCTCCATAGCTTTTAATAGATCCATTTTTGCCATCTTGCTGTGTAAATAAAGTAAGTGTTTGAACAGGAACGAACAGAAACTCCTTCATTTAGTCAGTCGAAAGACCTCACACGATGTCCACCACTGACCTGCTTCAGTACCATCCAACTCTCGTGTTTCATTCCCGAGAACACCCTCCGTGGTCGGCCAGGCCTGCAAAACAGCACGACTTGTCTAACTCACGTGTTCTGTTTCCTCAGGTTTCCTGCCCACTTACGGCCCTGCTGGGTCACCTGTACGGCTCCACGCGCTACTACCAGCTGCTGGAGAAGCACCAGCACCTCAACGACGGGATCGGGGAAGGGGTGTCCTTCCGGGGACGTCTGCTGCTGGCCATCAAGACGGACATCATGGACAGCCGGAGAGCGGGCCAGGGTGGCGGGTGAGCCCACCCTGTGAGGTCAACGTGGAGGTGAGGGGGGGGGGGGGGTTGAGTCATCATGGTTTGAAGGTCATCACCCTGCTTATGGGGGACACAGTACCAAAACTGGAACTTCTCGCAGGGAGTGAGGGCGGTTTTCGGGACGTGGAGGTGGGAGACGCTGCTTTTTTCTCAGTACTGATATCACAGCTGGGGGTGGGGGGGGGTGAAGGTCATTCACCCTGCTTATGGGAAATCAGTACCAGGGGACTGTGAACTTCTCGCTGTCTTTTTTTTTCTGCTTTTTCTCCCTTGCTATCACAGCTGTTTGTTGTTGTATGGTACTGATATTATCATCATTGTTGTTACCATTATTATCAGTCTTACCATCATCATCTTTTGTATTGATATTGTTATCATTGGTTCATCAACATCATCATTATTATGTTATTGTTGTTGTTTTATTATTATTATTATTATCATTATCATCATGATCATTGTGATCATTATTATTGTTGTAATTATCGTTATTATCATAGTTGCATTTTGGAGAAGGGGAGGGGGATAAAATGAGAGAGTGCTTGTATGCGAGATAAATGTTTCTTTTTCCCGTTTTCCCCCCCACCCTTCCCCCCCCCCCCCCCCCCCCCCCCCCCCCCCCCCCCCCCCCTCCCCCCTGCTATCTCACTTTTCATGCTTCTTTCGTATACAACTTCCAAGCCGTTCGTTCTGGCATACTCAGACCACAGCCATACCTAGTGCCGCTCTGTCGCAGTACCTCTAGCATCTGCTGGGAGCAATCCATGTCAGACAGTCATGAGGCAACCCACCAGAAGATGATGATGATGATAAAAATGAATACTTACTCGGCTAGACGTCAACCTCTAGGCGCTTTACAATCAACACTCTTCACCGGCTGTAAGTCACTTTGGTCGTGCTCGGTGGTACCTGTTCTGATCCATCATACACAGGACACTACCTATGAAGTCTTCTACTCTAGAGACAGTAACTGCTTTGTTGCGATTTTGAAACGTTGACAGATACATTGTGTTCATGTAAGTGCGAGTGACTGCCGTTAGAATCAAGCAGTCCTGTTGGTTTGATAGCTGTGATAGCCTAGCACATTGCAAAATTCTTTTGAGGCCAATGAATTATTAAGTACTGAGACTTCATGAGACGTGTGAAGCCTTTTTTACATGCTGCTTCTTTTATATCCCGGGTGAGGGACAGGGGATTTGTGGGTAAGCTAGTTCCACACACACGTCGGTTCAGATCCGTTAGAAAGATATTTGTTGTACCCCCCCCCCGCCCCCGCACCTCTTCACACCCCTCCTCTCTCTCTCTCTCTCTCTCTCTCTCTCTCTCTCTCTCTCTCTCTCTCTCTCTCTCTCTCTCTCTCTCTCTCTTCCCGCGGCTTCCCAGCATCCTCATCGACAGCCCATCTCTCTCCCTCTCTCTCTTCCTTCTCTCTCTCTCCCTCTGTCTCTCTCTCGCACAGACACACACACTCAACCCTCCTCATCTTCTATCCTTCTTCAAACAGTGAGCAAAACGCATTGAGAAAACATAGAAATAACAGCAGGACTTATCTGGACGTCGCTGCCTGTTTTAATTTATCAAAGACAAGAGACTGACGTTCGTTCAGTACAAATACAATACCGAGTGCAAACTGATTTTCATTCGTGTATGCAAAACGTCGACTTCATCACTTCCGGACAAATATTGGCCTTTGCATGTGCAAAGTTTTTTTTTTTTTTCCGGCATGCCGGGTGCTGTTTTACTGGTTTTTTTCCCTTCATCTTTCGTATTATTTTCTTCTTTTTTTTGCCAGACGGCAGCAGGCCAGCTGGAGGAGTATTTCCTCTTCGGCTGCTTCCTGGAAGCCTCCATGATTGACCGGAAGTTGTCGGAGAAGCCCATCCACTTTGAGTGCAGCATAGGAAATGCCGGAAACGTTCTCTGGATGGCTACAACTCACCTTGCAAGAAGAGGTACGTACCTGGATGTTTGCCTCATGAGCTACGCATGTGCACATTTGTTGCTGTAGGTATGAACATGTACAATGTCTGCCAGAAGAAAGTATGTGCACAATGACCGAAGAGGTATGTATATGTGCGATAGCTGCGAGAGGTACGTGCGATAGCTGCGAGAGGTACGTATGTGTACAACGGACTCAAGGAGGTACGCACGTGTAAAGTGACTGTACAACGCCTCTTAGAGACATATGTACAATGGTTACAAGAAGTGCGTAAACAATGGCTCCAAGAAGTATCAATGATTTTAACTAAAATCATCAGAAGCATATATGCCGCCACAAGCATTTGAAACATGGTGTCAAGATATGCCTGTACCATGTTTGCAAGAGATGTGCAAACAATGGCTCCAAGAAATATATGAAGAATGACTGCAAAAAAATACATGAAGGGCGGCTCGAAGAGATATATGTTCACTGATTTCAAGATACGCCTGAACAATGGCTCCAAACATAAAATGTACATTGACTGAAAGAGATGTGTGATCTATGACTTGCGAACACATGGCTGGAAGAGGTATATGAATAATGGCTTTAAGAATTAGATATGTTTACAATGGTTGCAAGAAATACATGAATGATGGTTTCAAGTTTTACGGGTACAAATAGCTGCGAAAGGT